>ML803340.1:62491-81714 GCA_009831015.1 Picea engelmannii | reverse complement strand
CCCCCCCCCCCCCCCCCCACTAAATGGGTGTGCACGATTTTTTGATTGGAGGTATGGGCTGCATCGATGGATTTGTTTGACTGAATAAATTCTTGCACAATTTATTACATGCTTGTAATTACCGCGATGCTACTAACACTTAATCAAATCTCTAATCTAGTGAAAGGTATTAAAATATTCCACAGCTAACTCAAACGAAAATTTTGCGTGCAACTAAGAATTAAAGAACAAATTCAAAGGTAAACAGAAGTTACTATCATTACAACATCCTCAAGATGAAAAATTCACAATTCACAAATTATCTCTACTAACATGACTAGTGTGATTTGCATTTTTGTTATGTAGATTTCAAGGGGAATATATACAGTTGCATCAACCCAACTGTTCTCTGGGATTTCTTAACTCCAATAGATCATTTTAGGCAACATAAGCAAAACAGAGCATAAAAATGAGAACAACAAAGCAGACACAACACATCAACAATCACACAATTGAGAGAGTGATTTATGTGGAAACCCAATGAGGGAAAAAACTACGACAATGATAATTGATATTATTTTATTGAAGGGAGAATTACAATATCCAACATCGACATACAACCATCCTCTTCTCACCGTGCACAACACCTTAGTAGTTTGTCTTTCTCTCACACACTCACTACACATTGTAGTTACACCTCTATGGGTATGCTCGTATATATAACATCTATCACTCAGTTACACTGACTGATCATGAATATATCACATATTTACATGAACAATTCATAAATAGATTTCATGCATGTGCATTAACATAGTTGCATGCATGTGCATGTGACCGCATGAGGAAATTTGTTGGTATGTTTCCAACAATCTCCACCTTGACAACAATTTACCTGATATATCATTCCCTTAATTAATTCATCACCTTTTCTGCAAGCCAAGAGAAGCCAAACACCATCGTAACTCCATAAATTCTCTAACAATACGATTACATGAACATGCATGCATGATTCACTCCAGCATGGACCATTCTGTCTCCATTAATAACATGTCTAATAAACTGATGAACTTGTCCAAACCTCATGAATCATAACCACATACCAAATCACTACAACCACTGTAGGTGATACTTGTGCTTCTTTGTTTGATGCACCCATTTTCATGCTCTTGACCTGGTTTTTCCATGTGTCTACTGACAACACCAACTGCATCTGAAATGTTGACAATTTCTCCATCACAATCATCAAACTTCCTACTAACATATAATACTCGAGACATATAACCCTTTTATTCTTCATCAATTAGGACATAAACCTGAAGAGAACTTGCAATGGAAAGCCAAAGGGATTTTACCAGTTTCACATTATTCATACTGAATTTCCTAAGTATCTTCACCACATACTTCTCTTGTGATAACCAAGCTTACCATATTTCTTGTCTCTGTGTATTTCCATGCCCAAGATTTATTTTGCTTCTCCCAAATCCTTCATAACAAACATCCTAACCAACTAAGCTAACCTGTTGATCTCAACCATGCTTGTTCTTGCAATAAGCATAACATATAACAACAAGATAATGAGTATACCATAAACATAATGGTTATACTCACTTCCTATTAAATTTGGTTCATCATGAAGGAATCAAACATCGTGTACCATTTTCCTAGCATGCTTCAGGCCATACAATGATTTTTGAGTTTGCAAAAAAATCTTCTATTGCAATTATGAACTAACCATTCTGGTTGTTCCATATACATCCCCTTATCCAAAAACTCCATCTAAAATAGTTTTAGCATCTAGTTGTACTATCACAACCAGTGCTAACACAACATGAATAGAAACAAGATTTTAAAAACTAGTGAGAAAATTTCATGGAAATGAATACCTTCCAAATACCTTTCTGCAACCAGCCATGCTTTGAACCTTTCATATTTTACTATGTTTGATTTTATAAAAGGAGATTCATCAAACACTCCATTATGTGTGTAGTAGGATCCCATGGTCTTCTCCCCTTAACATCATCACCGTATCAAAGATCTGCTTGTTTGATCTAGGTCCTACTTAGAATGATGATAAAAAACCATAAGCATCACAACCAATTAATTTCATATTTGAGTAATAACCAGATGACTTGTTCATACCTCTTCCTGAATCTTTCTGTCTTTTGCAACCGATGGTGACCGAGTTACCAGATAGCACAACCACTTATGTCCACAACTATTACTGCAACTTGGCATTACTGAATATGCCTATTCGATCCCAACTTCCTTGCAATACTTTCCAAGTTCCATGGATATGAACTTACCTTCATCATATATTCTCAAACATATGAACTTACCTCCACCTAGAACTTTTCATTCGAACAACTTTGACCAAATCCGACCAAACCGACCAAGTAAGCCTTCATTGCTTACCTCCAGGCCCATTTACAATGGAGTTCACCAAGCCTCTTATAGGCTTCATTACATGCAATCCATGGACACAATACCATGGGATACCCAAAACACATGGACCCAAAAAACCACTTGCTTTTCCCTAAAAACAGATTTAACTCATTAACTCTTTCACTAAGTCAAGATTAATGCAACATACATGCCCCCCCACATATTCAATCTACCTAAATCTATGTATAGACTTTTCATAGGTGACCTGATAAACTAGGGGTGTGCATGCCTATCTAGGTCTTACAGTCATATGTCCATTTACATGCAATCAATAATTTCTACAACTCCAAAGTAAATACAATTTTTTTTGTTATTATTTCACGGTGACTCAACCATGACCTCCCTGCACCTTCTATGCAAACACACGTGGAGATACACAACAAACATACAAAACTTCATCAACCATATTTGTAGTTGAGTTTTATTCTTTTGTCGAGTCCTCTTTGGATGCTTGTTGTCTTTTCCAACAATCCTTCTTGAGATGCCCAGATTTGCCACAAAACCAACATTTTACCTTACCCTTATTGTCTTTCAACTTAGACCTAGCTATAATTTTCTGATATTTCCCTCCTTCTGTAGATTGACCTCTGAACACCATTGGTTTTGTTGTTGAGGTTTCTTTACTAGATATTTTCCTCATCTCCTAAGAGAAGAAAGCTCCAACAATAGTGTCATAATCAATGGCATATGTTGCGTTAAACCACAAAATTGTGACCAGATGATCGCAAGACTCAGGAAACGAACATAGTAACATAACCTCATTGTCCTCATCTTCGAACTTTAATTCCATATTATTTAATTGACAAATCAAAGTGTTGAAAACATTCAAGTGATCAACAATTTCCGTACCTTCTTTCATCTGCAAGTTGTACAACTGCCTCTTCAAGAAGATTTTGTTTGAAAAGTTCTTTTTCATATACAGAATCTCCAATTTGGTCCACAAACATGTTGTTGTCACCTCTTCAACGATGTTAAACGACACCTCATCTACTAGACACAAACGAATAGTAATGAGGGTTCTTGCATCCAGATCCTCCTAGTCCTTGTCTGTCATGCTTGTCGGCTTCTTTGACTTTCCATCCAAGGCCTTTTGCAATCCTTGTTGCACAAGCAGATCTCGCATATTGAGTTTCCATAAAGAAAAGCTATTCTTATTGCTGAATTTATCCACCTCAAACTTAGAACAATTCACTTTCTCCATTAGCACACACAGCCCAAAAACAACTACAACTTATAAAACCAAGTTTTTAATATAAAGACATACACTTATAATTCAAAATTGAACCCCAAAAATAATGGTTAAAAAGTTTAAAATAATAATAATAATAAATATTTTATACCTAATAAAACCTTTTACCCAAAACCTTCAAAAAATTCAACTCTTAAACAAATAATATTATTTGACATCCAACTATTTATTTTTGGAGTAGGCTAACTCGGGAGCAATCTTCCCTTTGTGAGCATCCTTACTCCGGCAGTTCCCGACACCTGTGGTTCTCCATGGCGCAGGACCGTTAATACATGCCATTCCATGCATGTATCCTCATATGGATGCCATCCACAAGAGCTCGGGCGAGTTAGCGTCAGTCTCCATCTCCATCTCCGTTACCACCTTTGTCGTTTGTGGATGGTTGAGTAAGAAAAATAGTCTTATCTAAAGATCGCAGAGTTGGACAGGCAATATAAATCATAAATGATGGTCTGTCTGAGTTTCAAATTCAAAATTTAAATGCTACAATCCACTGCCTATTTTTTCCCGACCCTATTTCAAAAAATCTTTGTTTAGTTTCTGGGTATGAAGTGATGCAGGGTGATGGTGGAAGGTAGAACAAGAACTCGGGATAGCAGCTGGAGGATGTAAAATGTGCGTCATGCTGGATTAATGGCATCTCTCATCTGATTTCTCGTTTTGGGAGTGTGGTGGAAGTTCGCAACGAGATATATGGTCACATCCCAAACTTTACAGCGGGTGGCCAAAGCAGTGGGGAATACTGGCCTAGTACACAGTACTGGAGGAATACGTGGTGGCACCGAAGCCCACAAATTTATTGTTCAAGAATGTCGTGAGAAGGCGTTTGATATAACGAAGTTTGAGAAGGAGTAGATCATTTTCATAGTGGGAGGAGCGGGCGCAGTGGGTAGCCTGGCCATACAACTGGTGAAGAATGTTTATGGAGATTCCAAGCAGAGCTATGATCAGGTCACTGAGAAAGCTCGACTTCGTCAAGAGCCTTGGGGTTGATCTGGTCATCGATTATACCAAGCAGAGCTACAATCAGGTCCCTAAGAAATTCGATTTCGTATTTGACACCATAGGTAAGTCACTCACTCACTTATTTTGCTTCGCTTGGCTTCCAATGAAAAATCGCCTGAAGACTGTATTTCATTGAAGAGTAGCAAGATGGATTGTTTGGACCTTAATCTTTGCACTCATAAATGTACGTCCACACAAAAACACCAAACGTGGGTCTTCTCTTGGGCATCTCCAAGTCAGAAAAATCCATCGAGATAGGTTAAAATTTCTCTCTAGTATGATCAGGAATTCATGAGGGTTCACTCTATGAAACCTGCAAATTCCCTGAATCAACTAAAAAGAGATTCATTTGTAGTGAAGAAAACTGCTTGGGATTCTCCTGTATCGGGCATGGAATTTGGAAGGTCGGACAAGGTAAGGAAAACCCAAATAAAAGAAAAATAAAATTCTATGAAATATGAAGAGGAATATAGAGATCACAATATTAGTGATCATGCCTGGCCTCAACAAGTATCAAGCAAAGCATCTGTTGATCAAGGATCTGGATTTTCAGTTCCTTTTCAATCCAAATCATCAAATAGTTCATACAAGCACTCTTCTTCTTTAGGTCTGTAGGGAAGTAGCCCTAGCAAGGACAAGGTCCTTTATAGCCCTTGCAACATTGATGCTACTTCAACAAAAAGTAACTGGCCAAATAACATACAGAGATATTTTAAAGATGGTTTAGAAGAAACTGAGGCCTTTGTGGAGAGCATGGACACACTGAAATACAAGGGATGTCGTGAAAAGTATTACAAGAAGAAAAATGGTACGAAGGTGAAATTTTTCTGTGTGGTAGGTTTTCTTTTTAGTCTCTAGCTTGGACATATCATGGCTTCCCTGTTGCAGTTAAATTTACTGATTTTCTCTCTACTTTGGAAACTTTTGTAAATAGTCTTTAAGAAGTTGTTGATGTGAAAACATTAACCTTGTGGAATTTGATACCTCACCATTTTGATAAATTGTGAAGCAAGAAATGCAGAGAGAAAGAATAGAACAGAAAAACAATATATTATAATATAAGAAGAAGAGTAAAAAACGAGTACATGAAGAAGTTCTGAAGTAGTAAGTACTAAGCAAAGGGAAATAACTGAGCTAAATAGGCTCAAGCAAAACAAGAATAGAAAGTACAGCTGGCCAGGACAACTGGCAGTGTACAGTCAGCCTGTTGAGGTTACATTATATTTAACACTCCCTCTTAAACTCAACAGTTACAAACATCAACACTGATTATGCCTAAGTGTTGTCTCTGAAAATCAAAAATCGATTTTCCTAGTGGCTTTGTAAAGATATCAGCAAGCTGATCTCGAGAACCATAGAATTGTAGTGCAATATCACCATTATTGACTAGCTCGCGTATGAAATGAAAACGAGTGTCAATGTGTGCTTTTCTTGTGAAACACATGATTTTTGGATAGAGCAATTATTGTAGTATTGTCACAGAAAATAGGAGTTGGATCCTTTTCTGTATGTGACATATCTTTCAATATTCTTCTCAGCCACATAGCTTGAAAAGAAGCTGAGGTAGTAGCGACATACTCTGCCTCTGCAGAAGATATTGAAACAATTGGTTGCTTCTTTGATGCCCATGAGATTAGGTTCGTGCCCAGTTGAAAAACATGTCTAGATGTGCTTTTCCTATCATCTAGGCTACCTGCAAAATCACTGTCTGTGTAACCAGAAAGTTGATTACTATCAGATTTAGTGTACCATAAGCCGAAATTGAGAGTTTCTGCAACATATCTCAGAAATCGTTTCACCATTTTCCAATGAGAATCTTTGGGGGATTCCATGAATCTGGAAACAAAGTTGGTTGCATACATAATGTCAGGCCTAGTGGCTATAAGATAAAACAAACTGCCTACTAAACTTTTGTACAGAGTAGAATCCACTATAGGACCTTCATCTTTCTTGCTCAATTTTGTGCCTAGTGGTATGGGGGTTTCTGCTGGATTGCATTCTTCCATGCGAAATCTTTTGAGGATGTCTGCTGCATACTTTTGCTGACAAACAAAAATGCCTTTGGTTGATTGATCAACCTCAATCCCTAAAAAATATTTCATTATGCCAAGATCTGTCATGTCAAACTCAGATTGCATGGCATGTTTAAAATTTGTTAACTCAATATTTCCCGTATAGATCATGTCATCAACATATAAACATACAATCAAAATTTTATCGTGCTGATTTGTTTTGCTGTAAAGAGTTGGCTCATTTTGACTTCTGCTGAAACCACTTTTGATTAGGTAAGTGTCAATTCTGTTGTACCAAGCTCTTAGAGCTTGATTTAAGCCATACAAGGCTTTCTTCAACCGATATACTTTGGCTAGTTGCTCTTGGACTTCAAATCCAGGTGGTTGATCGACATAAACTTCTTCTTCTAAGAAACCATTCAGGAATGTTGACTTGACATCCATCCGGTATACTTGCCATTTGTGTTGGGCTGCTATGACCAATAGAGTCCTTACAGTGTCTAATCTTGCTACTGGAGCAAAAGTTTCACCATAATCAGTACCAGGTTTTTGTGAGAATCCTTTGGCAACAAGTCTTGCCTTTTGTTTTTTGATCTGCCCTTTCTCATTGAGTTTAGTTTTGTAAACCCACTTGACACCAATACTCTTCTTGTGACTCGGAAAATCAACAAGATCCCATGTCTTGTTCTTCTCAATGGAGTCAATTTATTGGTTCATGGCTTGAACCCAATGTGGATCCTTAACTGCTTCCTTAAAAGATGTAGGTTGATATGACATTAAAGCAAAAAGGTTGTGTTGTTCAAAGTCATCCAACTGCTGATGGATTTCTCTCAAACTTCGAGTTCTCTGATTTTGTGGTTCAAAGAATGATTCTCTACTTGATGTTGAGTTGTCCTGAGAATTTTAGGTTGTCTTTGTACTTGCAGTCTTGGAAGAATAGTTTGAGATACTTGTTGTCCTGAATTTTCTGCGTTTTCAGAACTTGGCAGCAATGGATTTTGACTGTCCATTTGTTGATCTTCTTAATCATTCCAGAATTGATTTTCCAGAAATTTTACATCTCTGCTGAGAATTAGTTTCTTGGTGATTGTATTGTAAATCCTGTAAGCTTTAGATGTTTCACTATATCCAGTGAAAATACATTTCTCACTTTTGTCATCAAGTTTCTTCCTTAATTCAGAAGGTATGTGAGCGTATGCTATGCATCTGAATGTCCTTAGATGCACACCATTGAGTTTTGTCCCACTCCATGCTTCTTGGGGGACTTTTAGCTTTAGTTTGGTGGTTGGAGATCTATTCAAAAGATAAACTGAGCATGCTACTGCTTCAGCCCAAAACCTATTTGACAAACTTTTCTCTTTGAGAAGTGTTCTTGCCATATTCATTATTGTCTGATTTTTTCTTTCAGCCGCTCCATTCTGTTGTGGAATATACCTAGTTGTTGTTTGCATGATAATGCCTTGTGATTTGCATAAATTTGCAAATTATTTGGAGTTGTATTCTCCTCCTCCATCTGACCTGAGTGCTTTGATATATTTTCCACTCTGTTTTTCAGCTTCTGCCTTGAATTCTTTGAATTTTGCAAAAGTTTCAGACTTGTGTCTGAGAAAATAGATCCATATTTTTCTGCTGAAATCATCAATAAATGTTAGAAAATAAAAGCTTCCACCTATGGACTCTGTTTGCATTGGTCCACATAGGTCAGTGTGAACAAGTTCAAGATGTTGTTTAGCTTGATTGGTAGACTGTGGAAAACTAGTTCTCTTATGTTTTCCAAGTATGCAAGACTCACATGGGGGAATTTTCTCTTTAAAGATGGGAAGACCTTTGACCATGGAGTGATTCTGAAGAAGACTTAGACTCTAAAATGGTAGATGTCCAAATCTTGTATGCCAAACCATTGTTTCATTCAGGGTAGATGCACTCTGTGCATATGGTTGAATCAGATTTGTAGTTCTAAGGGTAAGGAGAAACATCTTGTTCAGAGTCATATGGATTTCAGAAATCAATTTTCTGCTTGGGATTTTGTCATATATCTTGTAAGATGCTCCCTCAAAAAGTACCTTATAGCCATGTTCAATGAGTTTTCCTACACTTAGAAAATTATGTTTCAGATCTGGACCATGATAGACATTATTTATGCCTTTCTTTACATTCTGTTTAGTAAGAATAGGAACAGTTCCTTTTACTTAAACTTTGACTAAATAATCATTCCCAAGTGTAATATCAGATGAGAATGAAGAATCGATGCATGAAAGTAAATCTTTGTTACCTATCATGTGATTGTTGCATCCACTGTCCAGCAACCAGAGATCTTTAGGTTGTTCTTCAGTCTTGTGGCATGAGAGAAACATACCTCCTGAGGTTTCTCCCATGTGATTTGACACATGTTCTCTTTTTGAGAGCTGATCTGCTTGCTTCTGCCTGCATTCAAATTCATAGTGCCCATACTTCTTGCAGTAATAGCATTGTATGCTTAATTTCTCATTTGATCTTCTCCCTCTGCCTCTTTGAGGCTAAAAACTATGATTCTGAATTTGTTGTCTGTGTGCTTGGAAGTGTTGATTCGGTTTTTGTTATCTGTGTCCTCCACTGGAATGAGGATTTCTATGACTACTCCCTCTTCTTTGGTGATCTCTTCTTCTTCCTCTGCCTCTCCCTCTGCCGAAGGAGAATTGAGTTTTGAAAGCATTGGAGATTGACTCATCTGTGAGATGTAGTCTGGTCTCATGTGTCACCAGAGAACCAATTAATTCATCTGTTGAAAAAATTGACAGATCCTTGGATTCAAGGATTGTTGTTCCAACAATTTCGAATTTTTTTGGTAAAATTCTGAGGATTTTCTCAACAATTCTTTGACCAGTGATGGTTTCACCAGTCAGTCTGATCTGGTTTACGATGCCCATGACTCTGGTCATGAACTGATCCACATTTTCGGAATCTATCATCCTTAGAGTCTCGAATTGTGTTCTTAAGGTCTGCAGTTTAACTGTTTTGACCCTGTCATTTCCTTGGTAGGAAGTTTTAAGGATGTCCCAGGCCTGTTTTGAAGTACCAACACCTGTGATTTTTGAAAAAATCGAGTCATCCATAAAATTTCGAATCCAAAACATAGCTTTATTTTCTCTGTTTCTCTGCGTTGCTTGAGCAATTTTCTGCTAATTAGTCATGGCAGACAGGTCTGTTGGATCTGGTTCCACATATCCATGATCCATTGGATCCCAGCACTCTTGTGCTTGCAAGAAAGATCTCATCCGAAGAGACCAGAACTCATAGTTCTTTCCAAGAAGAATCGGACCCTGAGTTGGTCCTAAATTGCTAGACGTTGCCATGTTTTTTTTTATTATTATTGAACAAAACAGAAAGAAAAATTCGTATTTACCTGTCTCCCGCACGTAAAACCAGGTCTGTTTCTTTCTTGCAGTGATTTCGGAACTCCGTTAGACGAGACCTTTGAACTCTCCAACTTTCGATTGCCGAAACGTCGAAGAGATTTTATCGTCCTTGAATTGGCCCTTGGTCTTTGATCAATGTGACCACACTCCTTTAGGTTAAAGCGCTACGGGCTTTTCTAGTTCTTTGTCTTTCAATTTTCCGAAATGTGAAATGTGCTGGAAAGGCCCTTCTCGAAAGCCTTTTTAGGATTTTGTGTTTTGAGACGTTGCGATGCGAAGTGGGTCGGTCCTCTGTCTCCAAGATCCCTGATATGTCGAAACACCGATCAATGGTCCAGATCTTCCTGTGATCTGATGGTCCAGATCCTTTCGAGATTTCAGGATTCTGGGTTTCGTGACTTCGCGAACCCTGATAGTGAGCTCTTCTGATTCCTCGATTCCCCGATCTCCGATTTACCAAAATGCTGAATTGGCTTTGAGGATCAACGATCCTCGATGATTTGAGATCAACGAATCAGATTATTTCAGACATTCACGTATCAGTATTTCGTGACTCTTGAGTTTGCGATTTCAGGTTTCAGGACTTCCTGTTTCCCGATGTCGAGAACCTCTGGCTTCTCGATCGCCTGATCTCTGAAATGTCAATGGAACTTTCCTTTCGAGACATTCCCCGAAGGCCTAGATTGTTGCCATGTGTCCCCTTAAGATGGAAGGTCCTCGACATTTTGCGATTTCACGACTTGCAACTCCAAATCCTCTATCAACTTGAAACCCCGGTAGCTGAAATACCGACGATTTCCTCGATCTCCGCCACGTGTCCGAACAAATGGACGACTGTGATCTTTTCGAGATTTCAGGACTTTCGCCGTGGATTGTCTTGACCTTTCGTCAACAAGACCTCTGATATCTCGAACTCTGAAATGCCGAAATGATGGCACTTAGATCTGCTGCCACTTGTCCTCTGAGATGGACGACTCACAATCCTCTCGGGATTTCACGATTTGTGATGTCGGGATTTCGCGTATTAGGGTTTTGGAGAGCAGTCTCCTTCGCTCGTCCAACTCCCGATCCCCAATTTTGTGATGGGATAAGATCAATGGCTCATAATCTTTTGCGATCCAACGGTCTAGAATGACTCATGATTTCGCGATTTGTGAATTCTCACAGCAGTCTTCTGACCTTTACACCTTGTGAGTCAGCGAAATGTCGAGATCTCTCCACGTGTCTCTTGATGGACGGTCCAGATGATTTCGGGATTTCGCAAGTCAAATTTCTCCTGTGCACTCCAGAGGACTAAACCTCATGCACTTTCTCACGGATCCAACAGTTGTCGGTCCTCTGCGCAAGATCTAACGGCTGAAATTCTTTCACCTTTTGCACGCTCTCTTCGTCCCTTCTAAACTGGATTTCTGCCTCAGATCTGTTCGCATGACAAATCTTACGGTTGTGACAGTTTTTCTTTGAACCTGAGATGCGTTCTTTACTGCCTTTGCAAGGATTTTCTTCTGCGGAAGAAAAATTCATGAATCTTTCAAAGATTTGAAAGAATTTCACGAGTTCTTTGATCTCTGCTACAATCTTTGACAAATTTGAGTGATTTCCAAAATGCTTTAAATGCTTCTTATTTATGCAACTATGTTTCACGAATTTGAACAAATGCTTTGAATTCTTCAAGAGTTCCCGCCTCCTGCAGCTCTTCTGTGTGAATCTTTGATGATTCTTTGAAAATTGAACAAGAATCTTTACTATTTCTTCCTTCTCAATCTCTTCTTCCTTCTCGTGTTTCTTCTCCTTGAAACTTTCGAGCGTAGTACGCTCTGCGACCTCGCGTGAGCTTCTTACGCTGATATTTTGAACGTATGATGGTCTGCTTCCTCGTGGAAGTTTCCTGCAAGGATCTTTCGAGAGTATGATGGACAACTCTCCAAGCCTTGTGAAAAGTCTTTGTCGAATTGCTCTCAAGATCTGTGTAAGCTCTACGCTGTTTGAGGATCGTGTTTCTCTCCAGCCTGTGTGAAGAGGCTTACTACTGTAGCTCTGATACCATGATAAATTGTGAAGCAAGAAATGCAGAGAGAAAGAATAGAACAGAAAAACAGTATATTAGAATATAAGAAGAAGAGTACAAAACGAGTACATGAAGAAGTTCTGAAGTAGTAAGTACTATGCAAAGGGAAATAGCTTAGCTAAATAGGCTCAAGCAAAACAAGAATAGAAAGTACAGCTGGCAGTGTACAGTCATCTTGTTGAGGTTACATTATATTTAACACATTCATGAGAGATCCGAGGCTAAAGATGGATATATACTAGAGTATATCTGCATCTGCATTTGTTGTCCATGATGGCTTGGACTATTTTGCTGTCCATTTTATCTGATATTCCATGTGGTTCGTATTTATCAACTAACATTCTCAGACTAATTTTTTTTTTCTTTTCTGGTATTGATTTTTACATTGTGATTAACAAAAAATGTACTTTATCTGGCTAGATTGTGATCTATATGATATTTTGGGTCTGTCTAATACTCTTTTGGTCTGTGAATTGTTAAAAAATTTTGGTATTGATTTTTACATTGTGATTAACAGAAAATGTACTTTATCTGGCTAGATTGTGATCTATATGATATTTTGGGTCTGTCTAATACTCTTTTGGTCTGTGAATTGTTATAAAATATAATTGTTTGTGATAAACCATGCAGTGAACCAATGCATACATACACAATGGAGAAGATAAATAATGTTAGAAGTAAAGACAAAGCAGAAACCATACAGAATCCACAAATCCTACTCTCTCAATCTCCACTCTTTAGCTCTTATATATTTATAGCCTCACAGGCATATATGTTACATATGTGTCATCTTTACTAGTTCATCTATTAGACTATCACTGTGTAGCTTTATTTTTCTCTTGCCCTTCAATCTAACATATGTTCATACACTTGTCTCAATTTATGACACATCTGCAACAATCACACACAATGTGTAACGACCATAAGATTTAGTGTATTACATTTCTTGTAATACGATTAAATTGTAATATACTAGACTAAGAAAGAATGTGTTTGTCATGGCAGATACTGAAGAATTTTGTGATCAGTGGTTGGTTTCCAAATATTATAAGACACCCCAAAAAAAATGGCTGGTGTAAGAGGAGCAATACACAAACCGTACCTAATTGCATCAAAGTAAAGCACCAGGTATATTTTCAAGCCACCAATATCTACAAATACTTTGGTTAATTGCACAATTAATATCAATCCATGATTAGTTTTTCCTATGATAAAAATTTGGGCCTCTGACCCTGTGCTGATATATTCTTTCCACTGTAATTATATTACCAGCATTTAGGGTGGAGTTGAAGAAAATTAGAAGGGAACAGGAGACGAGACGAGATTATAGTGTAGCCATTTATTATTATCTGAAAGGACTGCAACAGAAGATGTCAGTACATCAGGAGTCAATATATWTTWTATTTTTGTTACCTACGTTTGTAAATTGARTSRGAGGTCCGAAAAACTGGGCAGAAGTGAYAGACTGTCACAAATAGYMWTACAACCTCAGTTCATCAATTGTACTGGGTTGAGTTTTTATCAAAGAATACTTGATTGACTGCACTGTACTTATAAGAATTCAATAGCCATGTTGAGTGAAGCCCAACCTTTTTTTCATATAAAGATCCTTGTTAATCTTTTTTTTTTTTAATCTCCTATATTAGTATATTAGTATAGATATAGATTGATCTTGTAATGATAACATATTAATGAAGATCTGGATTATTTTTGGAAATCTCTAAATTCGCTGGTTGTATTTTTGGCAATTTAATTAGATGGGGACATTGAGTGAGGTCTAATAGGGGACTCAGACCTGTGACCTCTTGCTTGTAATTCACAACACTCAACCACTAGAGCTAACCCACTTGATTATGTTAATTATATATATATAATAAATTATTATATATATATAATAAATTATTATATATATTTTTTTCATTTTATGTATTAGTATTATTATTTTTTTATTTTATATAGGACACATACATGGAGATATCCTCCACCTCAAAGTTGTAAAAGGGAAGGAGATCTCCTTCACCTCACAGTTGTAAAAAGGGAACTTAAAAAGGAAGAACATGTCATCCACCTTCAAGTTGTAAAAGAGAAGGAAATAAGGAAATGAGATATTATAGTTGTAAAAATTATTTCATAACATTATAAGATAGACATATTAAGTTGTTTATTATTCTTATTTTAGAAAAGAAAAAAATAGAGATTTTTTTTTTCAAATTTTATTTAAAATATCACACATTAATTTTTTATAAGAGATTATAAAAATGATAAAATGGAAAAAAATATATTTTGTAGTTATATAAGTTATTCAAAATATCACAAAATAAATGCATATAGAGATAGTGAAAATATCTCTTAAAAAACTAATTCTATTCCACTAAAAAATTGAGTTTTATGGTTTGTTAAAATAGTATAAGATATAAAAGAAAGAAAAGCTTTTTATGTAAAATATAAAGTAATTGATTTACATAAAGTATAATGCAAAATAGAAATTTTGAGGTTAAGGTTAGAACATCCCTTTCCATTACGAAGCTTTGTCTTCAAAACTAATTACTAAAATAGTAGAAGCCCTCTTCATAATTAAATTACTCAGCTTGAACAAAGGTAATATTTCAACGTCATATCATTCTTTTTAACAAAAATAATATTGCAATTAGTTATTTTAATTAAGTGATTATTATGTTTAATGCATTAAAAAAAATTAAAAAAGGAGAAAAGGCTTCCTTTTAGTCAATATCATCTTAAAAAATTTCAAATTTTTTTATTGAATTTGTCTTAAAAACAAATTCCATTTGAATTTTTTTATGAAGGAACATAGAGGTGGGCAAGCATTATGCACCATGCACTAAGCCAATCATTGTCTTAGTGCATGGTTCCCCAAGTAAATATGAAGTACACAGGTAAGTATGTGGGTCTGACACTAAGCCAATCATTGGCTTAGTGCATGGTTCCCCAAGTAAAAATGAAGTACACAAGTAAGTATGCGGGTCATTTGATGTAGGTTTTCATGGAGGATGATGATCCATTAGCTTGCATCCATCCATTATCTTTTCCGGCTGACCATTTCTCGGCGAACCATGCATTGATTTCAGTCTGCGCATGACTACAGTTCTTTAAATGTTGTTGCATGCTTCTTGATTTAGAGTACCCGAGAGTAAGAGGCACCTTAATTAATTCATAAATTCTTGGATTCAAAGTACATGGGATCGGGTAAATGATTGGATTCTAAGTACATGGGATCAGACTTCTCTGTCTTGCTTTAATTCGTTTTACCAAGTTATTACCAACCATTTTTAATGGGTTTTACCAACCTGCGATCCTTGTTCTGTGTAATTCGCAGTTACCATATTACCAACCATTTTTACTCATGGGTTTCATTTTACTAACAAACTTTTTCAATCCAAATTTATGCCCCGAATTAACTAGAGCATTTACTAGGATCTTAGCGACTCAAGGCATAAGAAGGCCACGTCTATCTCCGCCAGAAGCAGGAGCTGAGCTTGATCTCCCACCTAAGCACGCAGGAGCAAGCATTAACATGAAAACTGGTACGTATCCTTTATATGTTTTTCAAATGCATCTCGCGGAAGCCCTAAAAATTCATACAGTGTGCAATTCTGTAATCGGCCATTGGTCACAAAATGTTTGTCCTCCGCATGTTCGCAAGAGGCAAGCTAATTCATGAGAATGTGATAGTGTAATGTCGGCATTTGTGTTTAATTTTTTTTACGAACAGGGCGCTTGTTTGTTTGTCCTTTGAAACTCTAACTGTTCTAGATAAAATAAGTATGGCCTAAAATCTAAATCTTCATAACTTAACTCCTGTACAAAGTTTTAGAATCCAGATATTAAATACAAATATTAGGAAAATTAAGATTAATAAAAAATAAAAACCTTGTTATTATGATGTTTAGTGCAGTTGTATAGCCATAAAAATCTAGACCTCTGATGGAAAAAGAGCGAGAGACTCCTCAAAATGAAGGTTTGGATCCTTGCGTATGAAAAATCGAAAATGTAAATACCTTGAACCATCTATCTATAGGCTCCTATAGAATGCGTTGAAGCTGTGTTATATTTTAAAAGTTCCAAGGTCAGAAAAAACGTCACAAATACTTACATAGAAGTTTCCCCGCCAACCAGGATGCGAGGTTGGCCTTTCCTATAAATATCAGATCGAATCTTCAACTGCCTCTCCCCAGTGGCTGCTATGGAAACCCAATCACATCCTATCCACAGAAAATGAGGAAAATGTAGAAAAAAAACTAGGTTAAACCCAAATCAAAGACCGAACATTCTCGAAAATGCAAAAACGAGTGGAATGCGAGGTTGACATTTCCAAAAAAAATCAGATCAAAGCTTCAAATGCCCCTTACCAGCGGCTGCTATGGCAATGCAATCACTGCCTATTCTGATATAACCAGAAAAATGAAGAAACAAAACTAAACTAGGCTAAACCCAAAACTAGAGACCAAACATTCCCGATGCTACAGAAATGAGAAGGATGGGAGGTTTCCCTCCAATAAATATCACATCGATGTCATTATATTTCTGGTCTCTTTGATTTACAACATAGGTTTTTTTTTGTTTGTTAATTTGTGCGAGACCTGTTGGCTACGCGATTAACCTGTGGCTTGAGAAACCACGACTCAGGGGCATCTAAGCCGTCAAAATCACCCGGGGATCGCACCCGGCCTGAGCCACACCAACCCTTAACATGGTTGGATTTTTTGTCCCCGCAGGTTTCGAACCGGTGACTTTAACATCACGGAGTGGCTTAACAACACACTCCATCACCGAATGTCCTACACCTCGGGGACGATTTACAACATAGGTTAATGAACTCATGAAAGGTTAATTAATTTATCAAAGAAATTAATCTTCTCATAGTTTGTGTTTTCTTTGTTAATTTGTTGTTATTATCTATTTGTTTCCAACTCCTATTAAAATTTTAAAATATGTTAGCTTATTTCATAAATTTGCATGTTACATATTTAGTGTGGAATGACGAGAGTAATCAGGCCATCCTAACCCTGAAAATCAAGAGAGTGAAATGGGTGACCAACAATAAATATGAAAACTCACTTCTAGCTCTAGATCAATTGAGCTAATCCTCAAGACTATAATATTGTATATTATTATGCCTACAAAAGCTTATAAAGTATTTGTCATTCTCTTACATCTACTTGGAAAAAACATTCAAACAATTCGATTGCACTATGAAACCTGTAGAATTATCCTCCAACACTTAAAACAAAAAGAGAACATATTAAATTAACAACAAAACTCCTTATATCTACATCTTTAAAAAGTTTTAAAATAATAGTTGTATGTAATCCAAAATATAAAAAAAATTAAAGTAATTATTAAACACTTGAAACTCCTAATAATGTATTACTTATATGTAAACACAATTTACAAAAGTGTGTATATATAATTCAATATAATATTAATTTACAATTTAAACTTTGATTTGACAAAAATACAAATGTCAATATTATTAGTTATTTCAAGGATGCTAGGATGTGTTAGAAAAATAGGACCGTGGAGCAATAAAATAAAACAAATGTGGAAACAAAACATAGAAGATACACAATACAATAGAGACACATATTTACGTGGTTCACCCAGTGTAGGCTACATCCACCAGAGAAATTGCTAGGTCCTTCCTTTATTATTATCCAGCATATGAAGGGATACAACCTGCAACAAACCTGTTGTAACGTCCTCTTCTATCTCTCACAGTCTCCTATCTCAGAATACAATATTCGCCATCCACCATAGCCGCAATACATTTCCCTCATAAAAGAGGGTTGCCTTCTAGGGAAAAAAACCCTAGCATAATCTCTATCGTTATATCTGCGACCTTATAATGAACTGTCCATATTTTCAATGAAATTACAATATACATTTACAAGACAATTTTTCCTTCGAGGGACGCTGCCCCCGAAATCCCATTGGGGGGCCGCTTTCCCCCAGACCCCCCAACCAGGAGGATAGCTCCCTCGGACCCCGTAGAGGGGGTACCCCCCCTCTGCACTCCCCCGCGTGGAAGAGTGTACATACGTCTGGGGTCTAAATACTTCATGGGGTATAAACACAGCTGAAAGTAAAAGACCTCTGAATCAGGAAGATAATCAGGCTCCACAACCAACAATCTCCCACTTGGAGACTGATCTCCACAACTTCACCGCTGTTGTATATGTTGGAATCTAAACCTTCTTGGACCTGGCAAATTTCTCATCTTCATCTTCATTCTTGAAGACCAACTGAAACTGAGCAAGAACTCAATTTCTCCCTGGTTACTCCCTTTGTTAACATGTCTATAGGATTCTAGATAGTGTGTATCTTTTCCAACTTCAAATGTCCATCTTCCAAGGTAGATCATATGAAGTGGTATCTCAACTGTATATTCTTAGTCTTCGAATGGAAGGCTGAGTTATTTGCAAAATGAATGGCACTCTCACTATCACAGTACAACCTGCTATTCTCTTGCTTCTTTCCCAATTCCTCCATAAACCTTTGTAACCAAATCATCTCTTTACTAGCCTCTGTAGCAGCAACATACTCTGCCTTTGTTGTTGAAAGTGCAACAACCTTTTGCAATTTTGAAATCCAATTTATTGTTTTTCCACCTATAGTAAACACATACCCTGTGGTACTCCTTCTGTTATCTTTATCACCTACCATATCTGAATCAACATATCCTTGTAGAACAGTTTCTGAACCTCCAAAACATAATGCATGATTAGCAGTACCTCTCAAGTATCTGAGAATCCACTTTACTACCTCCAATGTTCTTTACCTGGATTGTTCATATATCTGCTCACAACTCCCACTGCATGTGCAATATTTGGTCTTTTGCAAACCATTGCATACATCAAGCTGCCAACTGTTAATGAATATGAGACCCTGGACAAGTATTCTATCTCTCCATGTGTCTTGGGACACATTTCCTTAGTTAATTTGAAATGGCTGGCCAAAGGTGTATTAACTGGTTTTGCATTCTGCATTCTAAACCTCTCCAACACCTTCTCTGTGTACTCACCCTGAGACAATGTCAGTTTGCGATTTTTCCT
>ML803340.1:40451-51344 GCA_009831015.1 Picea engelmannii | reverse complement strand
TATATATCGACACATATACCTAGTATATATATACTGTAGCGGTATATATACTGCTATATATACTCAGTATATATACCGGTATATATTATCGACATATATATACCTATTATATATAGTGAGTATATATACCGGTATATATATACTAAGTATATATACCGGTATATATTATCAGTATATATATCGGTATATATTATCGACATATATACCTAGTATATATATTGGTATATATATTGAGTATATATACCATTGTAACATTAAAACCATCTTAAATCATCTTTTCCACACTAGCGTGTATATCAAATGATAAATGTGGTGCATACTTGAATGTTTCAGGTCTACCCATTGCATTCTTCCCGTGAATGACGATTATGAAGCCACTTGGAGACTATATGGCTAGAAATGAAGCAAAATGCAAGGATATTCAAACACTTTGAGCTGAATTATCTCTTAGGCCTACAATAGACCCTCAACAACATAAAACAAAGGTCCCTTTGATGTTACCTGCAGGTTCAAGTTACCTACAACCTTGCTCTCTGGCGCTTCTGGCAACACCAATATGTGAGTACTAGCCTCGTGCTAGACTCTTATCCAAATATGACCACAATCTGAGACCATGGGTCAGCTCTTTTCGTAACTTCGAGATTCAACGATATTGAGACCTCCGCCCTTGTTTCCTTTTGAAACGCTTTCTACCACAACACACGGGTCTCTGTCACATGTCCCCCTAGATTCAGCGGTCCAATTCTGCTTCAACTTTCAGGAATTTGTGAAGGTTCCGCTCACTCCACACAATCTCTGAAACTCCACCTCTTGAATTCTTCAATCTGATGCCATGTTTCTCCTCACAGCGAATGGCTAGGATCACTTCACGACTTTGCGAATTCGGTGACCTCTCTTCTTACAAAAATTCAGCTACTCTGAACCACGAAGTGCCAAAAGGATTCCATGGCTAATCTTCGTAAAACTCACCCATATATGACGGTCTAGAATGATCCTGCTCCTTCCTGGATGGATCTTAGTCGTTGATTTGGAGAATCTTCAAAGGCTCCTCCCTATAGAATATTTCTCGCCTGCTCTCCCTCTCGAACTTGTTCTTCCTTAGAAATTTTGCTCCTTAGATCTTTTCTCCTCAAAACTTAGTCGAATTTGACCCTCTGCAAGCCTTGCAACAGGTTTTCCTCCACCACTTAACTTCTGGTGAGCGACTGCGCACACCTCACGACAGTTCTTCACACTCCTCTACAATTATGCTTGAACTGCTCCTCCTGAGCTCTTGAATCAAAAGACTCTGTCATGCACTCCTTGCGGACAATATGCACTCTCTGCATACAAAGCTCCAAGTTATCTCCCTTGGACTTGTTCCTCCTCAACACTCTGAACTTCTCAAGATGATTCCTTCGATACTTAACTAGGTATTGACCTTGCACACTCCTTGGGACAAACTTCCTTCAACTTGACTCCTAAAGGACAATTGTGCATCCCTTGCAACAGTTCTCAAAGGCTAAATTGTTCCTCGTGAACAATATGGATCTGAGGATGTTTCTTCCTATGCACACCTTCAACTATCTCTGTTGAACTTATGAGTCAAACATACTCGGTCACGTACACCTTGTGGATGCCTATGCACTCCTTACACATATAAGTTTCACGTTATCTCTTCTGAGCTTCTGAGTCGGAACAGACTCTGTCAACGCACACCTTACGGACACTATGCAATCCTTGCACTCACTCGTAGAAGAGAAACAATTGAAACTTATCTAAATCCTCACAGTTTCATACATTCAACCGTGTAAATGCATTCATAACATAAAAACAAGAAATATCAGAGAGTTGCAATTAACAGAAAGCCTACCATTCATTCATTCAAATAGACACAACAACACCAACATTTGGAATAATACTCCTATGTTATATTATTTCAACTGTTATATACATGGGCTCATACAATACTCTTCAACAATGGCAACAACCTCTATGATATTTTTCAGCAGCCTCTATTTCATCAACAACCTCATTTGGGCTACAATACATTTATTTATACAACACGAGCTCATTGAATTTTCCTTCCAAGCTACGTTAGTGTTATCCTATTGAAATAAAAACATTTAACTACTAGGATTTATTACAATAAATGTTTGTGATAAAGAGATAAGATCAAACACATCGAATCTATACTGCACGCAACTTCATTAAAAGAAAATGCATACTCCAACGATCTCACGTGATCATCCAGCTCTAAAACATTAAAGATGTTCATAAATTACAATCTTTTCAAGATATATGTGTGATACGCCTCCTTAAATTCAAAATTAACACTTCAAAATACGCGCTAGTGCGTTGAGCCGTCCTCCACTCACGCTTTGTTGATGATTCTCCTGCATCAAAATTGTAGACTAGATAGACTACTCCTAAATATTATATTTTTTGAAGTCGACATATAATAATGTAATTTCTAGTCACATGACGATATCTCTATCGTATTAAATTTTTAATGCACCTAACTACTTATGGTGCAATAATATTTTTACTCAAACAAAAAAAAATCTAATAATTATGAATAGTATAACATATCATTTCATACATGAAAAATAACCTCTCATAGTATGTCACATATTTTTACACCTCAAAATATTGACATATTTTCTATAAAAAGTTTGAAAATGGCATTGATGTATTTTATTTATTTCTCTCCAAAAATAGTTGATGTCAACATAACATAGTTCTTTCAAATTCACAATTATGAAGGAAAATTAATAAATAAAACTAATTATTTTTAAAATAGGTTTGGGAGAGAGTGGAATTCATCTAACTTGATATTCATTACATTATAGTAAGCATGTACTCCCAAAAACATAAACATTCAAGATGTCAATAATAAAGGCATTATAGAGTGGAGCTTCCATTGAAGCTTGCTTTTAAAAATGGTATAGAAATATATCATTGTATAACATGAACCATTTCCTTGCTATGTGGTTTACAAATTGTGGTCATTAAGAAATAATGACTTTTAAGGAAAGTACATTCTTAAATTTAAGGACAATTCAAATATACATATGAAAAGAGTCTTGAATGGTCCAAAATATTTTTAAAATATGATTTAGGGTTTTTTTTATGGAGTTTTTGAAGGAACTTTGAGAGTGTGTGGAGTATGAGGCATTGTTTTCCAAAATGAAAATAATTTTAATACTTTTAAATGCAACCTAACAAGTAACCAACTCGAACACAAAGATAAAAAAATATGCCTTTGAATCCTATAATGGAAGTGTAACAAAGATTTGTTATATATATATATATATATATATATATATATATATATAAAATTTAATGACAAAGCTAATAAACTATCAAAAGAAGCTCTTTCTATAAAGGAAGGAACATTGTCAACCCAAGAGTTAAAGAATTAGCTCTCCCTGAATTTGTTTGGTTAAATTTATGATTAACTAATTATGTATTTCTCTTTTGAGCTAAATGAAGGACTAATAAACTATAAAAAAAAAACTCTTTTTATAGAGGAAGGAACATTGTCCACCCAAGAGTTAAAGAAGGGGCTCTCCTTGAATTTGTTTAGTTTATTTTATGATTAACTAATTATGTATTCCTCTTTTGAACTAAATGAAAGACTAAATCTCTTCTTTGTGAAAGTGTTAAGTTTCACAATGTTATATTTTTCTATCATTTTGAAGGTTGAAAAACATAGAAAATGTTGATACATCTCAAGTTTATTTTGAATTATAAATCTAAAATATTCTAGAAAAATATTTAGATAAAAGATTACATAGTTCCTAGGTTCTAAAAGAAATCAAATATATCTTATAATTTTTCTTTTTAAAATATTGAATATAAAATATTTCTAATAAATAAAACTTTCTCAATTTTTATTTTTTTTCATATCAATTCAAAAGTCTCACAATTCATGTGTATGTTAAACTGCAATTCATATATCCATAATCTTTTCTATAATTATATCCTTATCTCTATCATACATGACCTTAATAAATTGGTGCTTAAGACCCTAATCATTGTGAATAGTTATAACACTTCTCAATAAAATGCAGATAGCATTCTAAACAAGGTTATGAATTCAGTCAATGCACTCACAAAACTAAGATATTAAATAATCCATGTATTCAAAAAAAACTAAGATATTAAATAATAAAATTTAATATAACAATTATGATTAAAAGATAATTATTGAGAATGAATATAAATTATTTAATATATTAAGACAATTCAGTTTTAAAATTTGATCATTTTTAAAAGTGATAATTACTACTTATTGATATTAATTTTCATTTATTAATTTAATTTTTTTTTATTATTGTTTTATTTATATCAAAAGATTGAATATAAGCTTTTCCAAATATTTTTTGTTTCAATGAGTTAATAAAATGAGTTAATAAGTTAAGAAAATAAGTGATTCTATAAATATTTTGATATTAATTTTCATTTATTAATTTAAATTTTATTTATTAATGTTTTATTTATATTATCAAAAAGATTGGATATAAGCTTTTCCAAATATTTTTTTGTTTCAATGAGTTAATAAATTAAGAAGATCAGTGATTTTATAAATATTTTGAAATTGAGATTTAATATAGGCATATGTAGGAGAGAAGGGTTTTCCATCCCCACTTTCATCTCAAAAAGTTAATATGAAATTAGTCAAGTTCATTGTTATTTTAGTAATGTTGATTTTTTTTTTTAAGCTAGCTATAGCCGAAAGCTACATCTGGCTTGGAGTTAATGATCTCCTTTTTTAGTATTCTCTATTTCTTCATTACACCAAAAATTCTCATTAAATTCATATGTGATAGATTTGTTTAATGGTATCAATATTCTAGGGAGTGGCCTGTTTCATTTTCTACTGGTTTAATCAGAAAATAATATATTTTTGTCACCTTCTTAAATAACAAGTGATTTTGATTGAAATTTGAATAGTTATCTTATGCTTATACATTAAGCATATAATCATAGCTATACTCCTTATGGGTGGAAGACTAACTCCTGAAATGATCATTGAATATTGTGTATTGCTTTTAATTTTAATAATAATTTATAAAATTAAAAATGAGTATTATTTTTTCTAATTTCCTGTAAAATTCTTTAAAGATAATGCAGCAATCTATATAACATAACTAGAATGATAAAAATCTTAAACAGTAAATTTTTTTTCTCAAAACCAAAAATTGTTGATCTATATTTATATCTTACAAATTTAGATTATAATACAACAAAACAAAACTCGACAATAAGTGGATCCCAATTTGAGATTCCTGCAATTACCATGAAGTTTATATACTCTTCTCTCCCAAAGTACATAAAGAATTACTTGTACTCTAAGCATTATTTCGACATACTACTATGCAGCGTTTTTCCGTGCATGGCAACAAAAACAAATTTGAAAAAAAAAGAAAAGATATTTTGACATACAAGCTCATCATTTTGACATCCCCAATTTTTTTGGCAGATTGTTCTGTTCTATATGTTAGAGAAACCTTAATTAATCAAGCAAACACACTGATTATGTTAAGAAGAATATATATATAAAAAATAGAAAACATGAAACTCTGCACATTCCTAAATAAGACTGTCCAAGTAGTACTAACAACAGTTTATTTTATGCATTACACTTAGCTGCAACCCACTGATAATTCAGCATTGGACAGGAATAGTTTTGCAACACTTGTTGTTGCATGTAAAATCTCAAAAGATCGGTCTTTTACACTTGTGGTTGCATGCAAAACTTCAAAGTGACGATTACAAGTGAAATTATAATTTTATAAACACTTGTGGTTGCATGCAAAACTTCAAAGTGACGATTACAAGTGAAATTATAAAATTGATGTTGAATTAAGAAAACAATGAATATTATAAAATTGATGTTAATTATCATTGTTAGATTACAAGGATAGCTCTTGAAAATATTAGGTTGAACCTATGCTGATGAACTTCTATTAATCATATTATTTCATTTTGATGTTTTTTTGGGAAACAAATGATGGATATTAATAATTTCCATTTTCTGTGATAAAGCTTTAGTAATATCCTCTTTTATATAAAATAATAATAATAACTAGTTCAGTAAACATAGTACAGCGCTCTGATTTTATGGCAATTTTGAAATTCCTATCGATTCCCAAACGTTCAAAGCTATCCACTATGGAAAGGCGTGAAAGGAGATCGTTGAGGGGAGTGATTAATACTCCATCTTCCACCGAAATTGAATTGAACATCTCTTTCAATTCCTCAATAAGCTTTTGAGCGCGTTCAGAGTATGAAGGTGCCTGACCGATATACATTCATACTAAGCGATTATAAATTGGAAACTGCCCATTATAAATCTTCCATAAACTGGAACTTGGATGTGAGCAGACTGCAGTATGTTTCCATGTGGATAGCACTGGCAATAAAAGTCAATGACTTGCAATATGACGTTTTCCATGTATTTACATACCATAAAGACCAGCTCTAAGCTCCTCTCAGTGATCTGGTCCACGAGCATCTGCAACAAGCTCAAAAATACTGGAGAGAATAAGTTGGAAAGCCAACGCCATTGGCCTTTTCCAGCATCTCCGGAAATTTACACGCACCCATGGAACAGGTGTTGCAGCAAACATCGCCAGCATCCGAGTCATGCAGTGCATCCCCTGGTCATCGTAGAACTGCTTGAAGTCTCCCTCAATCACACTTTTATCCAGACATTCCTTCATTGACTCCAGCAGCTTCACAAACAAMATGTCCGCCTCTTGTGGATTGCAGAGATCCTGCAGGAGATCGCTGAGCTCTGTCTGGCGTTCTGAGAGCATTCGTCCCAGGGRAAAAATCCCAGCTCATTTCAAATTAAAAAATGGAGTGTGGAGGGAATAATGTATAGCGCGTCCATTCAACTCATTTCAAATTTGATAATGGGCGCGGAGGGGCGTTCACAGAATTCGAAATGGCTTCTCACGGCGTTTACTGTTCACCCTGTTTTGTGTTACACCGTCAGCCACGGGAAGATCGGTCGGAGTCAGAAAGTTGGAGCATGGATGCGTGGTAGTTGGATGGATGCATGGAAGTGCGAATGTAGTATATGGGAACACGTGTTGCACGATAATGCTCGCCTCACCCGAAAGCCTGTAAGGGAAGATTCTCTTGAGTTAGCCTACTTTATTTTTTAGAAACGGTTCTTCATACAATATAATATATTGTGATCACTGAAAAAGTCATTTATACCTCATGCGATCCTTCAAACTTCATGCTCTCAATTACTTCTTTGTCATTACTTTTTAAACTTTTAAAAAAAAGAACAGCAGACATTTATTTTTATAAATCTTCTATAACAGTAAGCAGCAGTTTAGTAAAAGCCTACCAACATTACATTTTACTGCAGTTGTATACACATAGCAACGGTTTTGTAACTATCTTGTCTATGAAAACAAATTATATCTTAATATAATTGAAAGAATTTTCCAGTTGGAAAAAATCTACTTCAAATTTTCAAAAATCCACTTACAAATTATGAAAACAAATTATATCTTAATATAATTGAAAAAAATTTCCAGTTGGAAAAAAAAATCCACTTACATACCACGATTTTCAACATGTATCGCTCCACGTGCGATGGAAAACGGTTATCACTCCAGATCGCCCAACACAACGTAAGGCGCGTTGGAGCTAAAAGCCCTGCAAAGAATTCATCCTGCACACAGATTTCTCTCTCATGCACATGGATTTCATTCTTTAATATCAAATTGAATCTCCACGCTTTGATTGAATTCGCCCTCACACGCTAGATCTCACTCAACTCGGCTCACCACCAGATCTCACTCAACTCGGCTGGAAATTTAATAAGGGAAAAAATCACGGCAATGATAATAGGTATTCTTTTATTCAAGGGAGAATTGCAAAAGCCAACACTGACATACAACCATTCTCTTCTATCCTCTTCTAACAGGACACAACATCTCAGTATTGTATTTTACTCTCACACACTCACTATACATCCTCTATGGATATGCTCTTATATATAACATTTATCACTCAGTTACACAAACTGATCATGAATAAATCACATAATTACAGGAACAGTTTACAAATAAATTTCATGCTAACATAGCTACATGCATGTGCATATTATAGCATATAAAAATTTGTTGACAACACATCTGTATAATCCATGTAGTTAGTCACTCTGGCAATATCTGCCAGAACTATGGATATACTCTTATATATAACATTTATCACTCAGTTACACAAACTGATCATGAATAAATCACATAATTACACAAACAATTTACAACAGATCTATATAATCCATGTAGTTGATCACTCTCGCAGTATCGCCCTTTTTCTGGCAAATTTACATGATAACCATAGCATATGATGCATGATAGCACCATAAAAAATAAGAGCTCTCAAACGTAGAGAGAACCTTTCAAGATCAGCAGTGTCTTGGCAGCTCGCTCCATATAAGCAGATCAATCCCGTTGCCAATTAATTATTAATATTCTTGTCTTCAGGGATGCTCTCCAATGACGGCCTCCATCCACTGTGACTACTCATCTGCGCTACAATACCACAATTCCCCTCATATGGATTATACAGTGCAGTGCTCTGATCACCTAATTTAGCTTGAAGCTCCACCAACAGATCCTCCATTGCCGTTGTCTTAGCCAAATTATTAGATAGAAATTCCGCCAGTTCTTGCTTTCTAATTACAAGCTTAACCCTCACAAAACTTCCGCCCGTGTTCTTGCACGAAACCGCGGTTTCGAGGAGCTGGAATCTTCTGCTTCTTTGCTTTCTCTTGATTTGCTTCTTTCTTTTCGCTTCTGTCGAACTTGGCCATACTTCTCATCGTCCCCAACGGGATGAAGGTGCTGCTCGCTTTGGCCGCCATGAGCTTCAGTGGAAATAAGTTTAAAGGTACAAAGTGCAATACAGTTGCGCATTTAGCTAACCGTTACCCGAATCAATTCCAATGTAGACTCTGGTTGTCAATCAATGGCAGCCTACCGGACAAGTGATGGTCTGTCATATATATATTACAAACACCAGTCTATCCAGATAGTAGAGCTATGGGTGTAATTCAACGTTCAAAATTGATATTGATATGCTCTGTGCAGCGCTAGCGGGTGTAATTCAACGTTCAAAATTGATATTGATATGAGAGCTCATTGGAGATTGAAAGTCCTGTGAGGATTTGGACTAGCAGTATGACTACATGGTAACATACATTAAGCTCAATGTATTACTACTTTATTAATGTATCATTTATTAGCCTAACAATACTTTTTTTAATGTATTAATACTTTAGTAATGTATTTATTAATGTATTTTATGTATTATTAGTGTATTACTTTATTAATGTATTAATACTTTAACAATATATTAATATGGGTAATCTTTAATATGAGTCATTTTTATTAATGTATTAATACTTTAACAATATATGATAAGACAATAATGAGTCATCTTTACATCAAACAATATTGGGTCCATTACCCAACCTTTGTGCTACGAGACTTTCTTCAAGGGTTGACATCAATGACAACCAACTTTAATCAACACATTAACACAAAATGTACATGGAAACTATAGTAATATGAGTCCTCCCAATCCTCCTATTCGCTCCTCTTACTTTCCATAAATAATAATGGTGATCATAACTGCAATGATATTAGAAGTGAAAAAACATCAAGAATAAACCAAAATGGAAATGTAAATGTAAATTCAAGTAAGGATAATCTGCCAAATCCTTCCTCCTACTCACTTTCCAATAATTATGGTAATAATAACCACAGACGTAGAAGAAGTACTAGAACAATATTAAGACTAAACATAAATGGTAATTCCAATAACACACATGACTTCGCTAATCATCCTAATCCCTCCTCCTTAATAAATAATAATAATTATTATTATTATATTGATGGTGATGACAAAAAAAAACAACAGAAGTGGAAGAACATCAAGAGGGTCAAGAAGATTAAATGGAAATGGAAATTATTATGATGGAACATACAATGACAGTCAGAATCATGATCGGGTTATATAGCCTCTCCTAATAATTCTTATGGTGGAACATACAATAAAGGTGAATGACATAATGACAATGAGAATAAATGTCCAGGTTATACAACCTATACTAGAAATTCTCATGGTGAAACATACAATGGAAATCCGAATAATGAGTAGGGTTATGGTGTATCTGCTTTCAATGGTTATGGTGAAAGATATAATGGTAATTAGAATCATGGTCACAGTTATTGTAGTTCTTAACACCAACAATTTCAGTCTTTTGTCCTTGTTGATGGGTACTATGGCTATCAAGGACAAAAGGGAATTCAACAACAAAATGGTAGAATAAAATCCCAATTATATCAAGATAGCATGACACAAGTTTCAAATCAAAGTCAACAAGCAGTGAGAAATTCTTAATCCCATGTTCTTCCAAGATATGGAGGTTACCAACAAAATTATCTGRCATTTTATCCRTGGTTGTTAGATAAGTTTATGATGGTGATAGTAGATTTTGTGGAGGACAAGGCAATGCAAATCAATGGCATCAATATACCCATTGACACCACCAAACCAAATCCTAATAACATAGAGTTTGATAATTTATATCTCGATATGAATGGAATTATTCATCATTTTTTTCATCTGGAAGACCAACCTTTACCCTGAATTTATGATGAGGTATTTCTATGCACATTTGATTACAAAAACTTGTCTAGTTGCAATGGTGTTCCCCATGAAGCTTTACATAGGTAAATTGAAGGTGTTGCACCAAGAACAAAGTTGAATCAACAATTCTCTCGACTCTTCTGGGCATAAAAATATGTAGTTGATGTGATTGATAAAGAGGAAAGGTTAAAAAGAGAATTTGAAGTAGAAGGAAAAATAATT
>ML803340.1:0-10385 GCA_009831015.1 Picea engelmannii | reverse complement strand
AAATATGGTAAGCTTGGTTATCACAACATAAGTATGTGGTTAAGATACTCAGGAAATTCAGTATGAATAATGTGAAACTGGTAAAATCCCTTTGGCTGTCCATTATAATTTCTCTTCAGGTTTATGTCCTAATTGATGAAGAAAGGGGTTATATGTCTCGAGTATTATATGCTAGTAGGAAGTTTGATGATTGTGATGGATAAATGGTTAGTATTTCACATGCAGTTGATGTTTTCAGTAGACACATGGAAAAACCAGGTGAAGAGCATGGAAATGGGTGCTTCAAACAAAGAAGCACAAGTATCACCTACATTGGTTGCAGTGATTTGGTCTGTGGTTATGATTATTGAGATTTGGACAAGTACATCGGTCTATTAGATAGGTTACTGATGGAGACATAATGGTCCATGCTGGACTGAATCGTGCATGCATGTTCATGTAACAGTATTGTTAGAGAAGTTGCAGAGCTGTGATGGTGTTTGGCTTCTCTTGCAAAGAAGGTGATGGATGAATTCATTAAGGGCATGATATATCAGGTATTTTTTTGTCAAGATGGGGATTGTTGGAAACATGCCAACGGATTTTCCCATGTGGTCACATGCAGATGCACATGCACATGCACGTGTGCATGCACATGCATGTGCATGCAATATACTTATGAACTATTTGTGTAACTATGTTATTTATTCATGATCGGTCTATGTAACTGAGTGATCTAGATGTTATATATATGAGCATACTGATAGAGGTAGAGTACAATGTAAATGTGAGGACAATGTGAGTGCAATGTACCATGCGAGTGCAAGCAAGTACATTCTGTGAGGAGAGGATGGTTGTGTGTCTAGGTTAGCTACTGTAATTCTCCCTTGAATAGAATAAGACCGATAATCATTTCTCGTGGTTTTTTCCCGATTTGGGTTTCCACATAGATCACTCTGTCAATTGTGTGTTTGTTGTTCTTGGTTTCATACATGTTTAATCTATCTCGTTTATGATCTTTTATATCTTCTTTGTTTTGCTTCCACTGCCCAACACTGACTTCCATTGGCATGGTTGTTCTTCACCTCAGTGAAGGCGAATTTAATTGACATTTTTATTACCATTGATACATTCAAATACGATGAAACTTTTAATAAATTAGGTAGGTTCTAAACCAATGAGATGAAATTTCTCAAGAGAGATGAATGTTTCAAAGAGATTAGGTCGCTTTCAAAGATAAGGATGAAAGTTTCAAATACATGAGGTCGCAATCCATTCAAATGGAATGAGTCTCATTGTCCAAGTTCTAAGTCATATCCTTTTGTTTTATATTTCAAATTTAAATCCAAAATTAAAACAGACATATAAAAGTTATTTTTTCCTTTTTCATTAAACATGAGATATTTTAATAATTAAAATGTATTTATATAATTTTATTTTTTCTAATTTTATTAATTATATATTAAAACATATAAAAAACCTTTAAATTATATGCACTATATTTTTAACCTTTAAAATAAATATCTTAAAAAGTAATTCTTTAAAGGTGTAGGCTATTCATTCTACGAAATGGAGCTAGATGGGACGTCTCCGACACTGAGACCCTATCCCGTAGAATGAATGACTGGCCATCAACCCACGCTCAACTTAGCTTAGTTCTGTCCTACTCAAGCCCACAACGAACCTCGATAGATCTCGTTGCACAAACGCCACCCGATATGGAGATCTCGTTGCACAAGCATGCTGCAATTGGACGTCCCATTGAGCATTCAATGAAGGGTGGTCGATGGACGTCCCCTTCAAATCTCCTCCCGCGCCCCTCCTCCTCACCTATTTCAAATATCCCTTCCAGATGCTCCAGAAACGCGAATGGTCCTTCTTGGACTTGCTCGTGAATCACTAAATCTTCCATCCTCACGCATTCAACATTCTAGATAGATCATGGGTTTTGCACAGTATATTACTAGCAACTTAGGTAAAAAAAATGATAATAATTGTTTATGAACCCTTATCCACAGCTTTCCTCCCTGTCAATAGCTCAATATTACAATATGAAGAAAATTTGAGTCGTTATCCACAACTTTCCTCGCTGTCAATAGCTCTAAAAGAACAATGCCATAGTTTTACACATCAAACTTCTCATTAAGCCTCAAAATCCTTGCATATTCAGGGTCAATATAACCAATGGTACCCATTTACCTATTTACTATTTAGTTTCTTACCCTATTATATCTGCTATCATTTGCAATTCCTTTATTATTTGGATACATTTCTCATTTTATCTAGAATTAGAGTGACATAGTTGTCTGGTAGTTGGTCATATTACAGTAGACCGACAATCAATGGTACCCATAACATAGGTAGAGGTGTAGGTTTTCGTAGACTGGATACACTTGGCAATGCCAAAGTTTGACAAATGTGCTTCAAAATTATCATCTAGGAGAATGTTGGACATTTTCACATCTCTTTGAATAATACGTGGGTTATAGTTCGAGGGAATCCGATCATGGGAGGGGACATTTGAGATGCACCTAATTTTTGAAGGCATAAGGCAAACTATAAACAATAAACAAATTTAGCAAACTCCCCTTAAAAAACATGAATTTATTGGCAATTTTTACTATGATATTAATTGGAAATGAGATACTCATTATTCAACGGACCTGTTTTGAATGAATTTGTTCTCCACCCGATCAAATTTGGTCAATTTCGAACTTAATGGTGGAAAGTAGTCGAACACAGTGACTTTGGAATCAATTTTTTGAGAAAGATATAACACTAAAGGACCAAAAGGAAAATCAATCACCATCCTCAAGTGTTTTATAACTTCCTTGAGTTTGGCTCAAAAGAATAAATTGGTTTGACTATACACATCAGACTTCTCATTAAGCCTCAAAGTCCTTGCATATTTGGGGTCAATGTAACCAATGGTACCCATTTACCTATTTACTATTTAGTTTCTTACCATGTTATATATGCTATTGTTTGCAATTCCTTTATTATTTGGGTACATTATAATTACAGTAACATAGTTGTCTGGTAGTTTTTCATATTGGGGAGGAATTCTATCTAGATAGGAACTCTAGTTTTTGACTAAAAATGGGAGCAAGGTATAAGGAAAATCATTTCCACAAGGTAAAGCTATGATTGAATACTCTTTTTTGAATGTATATGAAGGCCCTATTTGGAGTGTAATGCAACTATGATTATTCATGGTAATTCTATGGATGTTGGAGAGATGACATTCAAGAAAGTATGTCATAGTAATGCATCTATAATGCAACCATATATCCTTTTTCACCTTGGTTTCTATTTTATACAATGGTTGGTAGTGATAGCATGATGTTTGCATTAGATATTGCTTCTAATCTTCTAGTGAACTTGGTGTTTTCAAGAGGGTCATAATTTGTAAAGAAATAATTATTTTTTCCTCCCATAACATAGGTAGAGGTGTGGGTTTTCGTAGAGTGGATAACTTGGCAATGCCAAAGTCTGACAAATGTGATTCAAAATTGTCATCTAGGAGAATGTTGGATGTTTTCACATCTCTATGAATAATACATGGGTTAAATTCATGATGGAGATATGCTAGAACTTGTGCATCTCCCAGAGAAATCCTTAGACGTGTGCTCCAGTCTATATTAATCTTCTTTGAAGATCCTACATACAAAATATGCATTGCTTATATTCTCTAACTAAGCCATTAGAAATCATTAACTATATATCAAAGATCAGTTAGAATCTCCTGTTAAAAGACTAGATGACCCTTATACATTTAAATTTCTTTATAGGAAATAGGGGTTGGGGGGAGGGGAATCTCAATTATATAAAATCTTGAACTTATGGGAAAATGAAATTTTAGTGGTATATCATGCTAGACCTGTAGGTTGTTATCTTAAAGGAAAATGGAAACCCTTGATCATATAGTGGACTGAACAAAAAACTCCTGATTATACATTTAAATTTATTGATAGTTTTTTCCATCCATTTCAATCACCATGTAAGATGTCCCACAAACTTCCATTTACCATGTAGTCATAGAATAACATATTTCCATGTGGAGAAAGAGAATACCCATGCAAACTGATAAGATTCTGATGCTTGATGCTTCCAACAGTATCTAACTCAGTTTCCAATTCCCACAAGCTTTGTGGGTGAGATATGTATAGTCTTTTAATAGCGACTGGAATACAGTTCTTAAGAACACATTTATAAATCATGCGTGTAGCACCATAACCAATAATATATTTCTCATTAAAATTTTATGTGATTCACATTATGTCATCGTACATGTGTAGGGCCATGTCGATGTGCAATATTACTAGCCTTGGAGAACCTGGTCATAGTGTCAAAGCATATTCTTAAACAAGAGGCATAGATATTGATGTTAATATAATTATGTAATTCCATGATATAATCCAAAGAATAATACCTTGACCCATTTTGCTTGTCGACCCTTTATTAAATGGTTTAGGTTGGTTTGAACAGTAAAGAGCTATAATGATAATACATACTAATAAAACCAAACCCAACGACATGCAAACAATAGTTGGTGCTAATACATAAGTTGTCCATTTTCAAAATCAACTTAATACTCTTATAAATATAATTTCTCAGCAAATTTAATCACAAAATAGAACTAACCTATGGAATCTAAAATTTAGTTTTGTTTTCATGTTTTGATTGTCTCAAGTATATCCCACAAAGTGAACCAATCCAATCACCATAGAGGCCTGTATTTCCTAAAAAGATGATGTAATAATCAATCCTATCCTCTGGGATCAGACCTTCAAGTTGATAGGACCTTCAAGTTGATTTCTGGAAAGATTTATGTCCCAACAAAATAAAACCTAGTTTTCTGTCCTAAGGCATATTTCTCTAGTTGTAGGAATATCATGTATTCCTTGTCTTTGGATTTTTATTGGCATACAAAGGAAATTATTACTTATCACATGGAATCTTTTAAGGAAGGTAGTTCTCCAACATTGCAAGCAATTAAGGAGGAGGTACAACATTTGAATGACAAATGTTAGTTTTTGTTGTAAGCCCTTTAGGACTTAGATATGAATTTAGAAGGGGGGTTAGAAGAGGAGGGAGAGGAACAACCATTGCGGGTTGCACCACGTCATTCCATCTCTGTGGATGAAGAGACAGATTAGGCGGTAGAGATATGGGTCTAGTCTCGCTTCTATCCAAATGTTCTCTATGTTTTTTTTTAATTATCCTATAGGAAATGGATCAAATTCTGCTCTAACTTCTATTTTTTGTATACAATAGATGTTACAGGCCACGAGCCTATTTAGCGAAAAAAATTATTATTAAAGTTTCCATTTTTTGTTTAAAGGCCACAAGATTGATAGTAGGTAAGTATTCTTTGTTTGTTTTTTTGGAAAGTAGAATCTTGGAGCTTATAAAGAGAGAATATGGGTTTCAGGTTGAGACCCCCTCTCTTAGAACCCACTTCCAAGTGTGTAAGTAATTTTTTTCCATCTATAATATAAAGGAAGTCCCATACTTATTTACAAAAAAAATGTGTTAAGGAGGCATTTGCATCAACAGAGGAGGGTGTCAATGACATAGACCCTCTATATGCTAGAGGCACCTTATCGTTTATTTTAATGGCATCCACATTGCTTCAATTAAACTAATAGAAACCACTTGTAAATCAGTTCAATTTCTAGATCTTTTATTTTTAAGATAAGGAATATGAGAGTATATTTGGATCATAATAACAATGTTTCATATCAAAGTATTATTGGTAGAGCGCCTATAATTGACATAGTATATCCTAACATTAGATGTGGAATGTATTATATTTGGGTTTCACAATGACAACTATGTCCTAGAAATAATGATGTATTTTGTAGAGTCAAACATGTTGTTCTTGAAAAACATCCTACATATGATCACATACAAGCTCAAAGGATACACCTCATCACTCTTTGAGGGGAGAGACACTTTCTCAAATTGATATAATTCCATTTCAAATATAGTAATCCATCTATGTGATGCATATCCCATATATTAATTCATCTATTAATTTAAAATTTTGATATTTTAAGTTATTATTTTGATCATAATTTTAAAAGAAAAATTTAAACAATTTACATTTTGAAATTTTTCTCACCATTATTATCAAAATTCCACTTTTATGAAATTACAATTTTAAATTACTTAAATTACATTTTTTATTACATAAATACAACACCTTAAATATATATATATATTTAAAGTTTAATTGTAAAATATCAACAAATAATCTTTACCATCATTATCAAAATTTTACTTTTATGAAATTGCAATTTTAAATTACTTAAATTACGTTTTTAATCACATAAATATAACATCTTGAAAAACATATATATTACACCTTAATTGTAAGATATCAACAAATAATCTTCACTATATTACTAAAGCGATCATACATTTTTTTAATGATTATAACAAAATACTTAACTTTCACGTGTGAACTTCCATTGGCATGGTTGTTCTTCACCTAAGTGAAAAACATATATGTTACACCTTAATTGTAAGGTATCAACAAATAATCTTCACTATATTACTAAAGCGATCATAAAACTTTTAATGGTTATAACAAAATACTTTATCACTTTCACATGTGAATAACTTCCATTGGCATGGTTGTTTTTCAACTCGGTGAAGACGAATTTAATCGACATTTTTTTAATGGTTATAACAAAATACTTGATCACTTTCACATGTGAATAACTTTCATTGGCATGGTTGTTCTTCACCTCAGTGAAGACGAATTTAACTGTTAATGGTTATAACAAAATACTTTATCACTTTCACATGGCATGGTTGTTTTTCAACTCGGTGAAGACGAATTTAATCGACATTTTTTTAATGGTTATAACAAAATACTTTATCACTTTCACATGTGAATAGCTTTCATTGGCATGGTTGTTCTTCACCTTAGTGAAGACGAATTTAACTTTTAATGGTTATAACAAAATACTTTATCACTTTCACATGTGAATAACTTCCATTGGCATGGTTGTTCTTCACCTAGTGAAGACGAATTTAATCGACATTTTTATTACCGTTGATACATTCAAATACGATGAAAGTTTTAAAAAATTATGTAGGTTCTAATCCAATGAGATGAAAGTTCTAGAGAGAGATGAATGTTTCAAAGAGATTAGGTTGCTTTCAAAGAGACGGATGAAAGTTTCACATACCTAAGGTCGAAGTCCATTCAAATGGGATGAGTCTCATAGTCCAAGTTCTAAGTCATATAAGTTCAATTCATATCCTTTTGTTTTATATGTTAAATTTAAATCCAAAATTGAAACAAGCATATAAAAAATATTTTTTCCTTTTTCATTAAATATAAAATATTTCAATAATTAAAATTTATTTATATAATTTTATTTTTTAAATTTTTTTAATTATTATATTAAAATATAAAAAAAAAAATTAAATTATATATATTATATTTTTAATTTTTAAAATAAATATCTTAAAAAATAATTCTTTAAAGGTGTAGGTTATTTATCTCGGCTCCATCTTACTCGGGCCCACAACGCGTCTTTAGAGGTCTTGTCGCGCAAACGCCACCCGTTCCGAAGATCTCGTCGCGCAAGCCTGCTGCAATTAGACGTCCCCTCAGGCATTCAATGCAGGGTGGCCAATGGGAATCCCTTGCAAGTCTCCTCCTGCGCCCCTCCTCCTCCCCTGTTTCAAATCGCCCTTCCAGAGGCTCCAAAACTGCAACTGCTCCTTCCTGGACCTACTCATGAATCACTGAATCCGCCATCCTCCTGCATTCAACATTCTAGATAGATCGTGGGTTTTGCAATATATATTACCAACAATTTAGGAGAAAAAAAGGAAAGAATTGTGTGTGAACCCTTATCCACAACTTTCCTCCCTATCAATAGCTCAATATTACCATATGAAGCAAATTTGAGTCGTTATCCACAACTTTCCTCCCTGTCAATAGCTCCAAAAGAACAATGCCATAGATGTACACATCAGACTTCTCATTAAACCTCAAACTCCTTGCATATTCAGGGTCAATGTAACCAATGGTACCCATTTACCTATTTATTATTTAGTTGCTTACCCTACTATATCTGCAATCGTTTACAATTCCTTTATTATTTGGGTACATTGCTCATTTTATCTAGAATTAGAGTGACATAGTTGTCTGGTAGTTGGTGATATTACAGTAGGCTGACAATCAATGGTACCCATAACATAGGAAGAGGTGTCGATTTTCGCAGAGTGGATACACTTGGCAATGCCAAAGTCTAACAAATATGCTTCAAAATTGTCATCTAGGAGAATGTTGGACATTTTCACATCTCTGTGAATAATGCGTGGGTTACATTTCGAGGGAATTCAGTCATGGGAGGGGGCATTTGAGATGCACCTAATTTTTGAAGGCATAAGGAAAACTGTAAACAATAAAATAATTTAGCAAGTTCCCCTTAAAAACCATGAATTTATTGGTAATTTTAACTGTGATATTAATTGGAAATGAGATGCTCATTATTCAACGGATCGATTTTGAACGAATTTGTTCTCCATCCAATCAAATTCGTCTAATTTTGAACTTAATGGTGGAAAGTAGTCGAACACAGTGAATTGGGAATCAATGTTTTGCAAAAGATATTAAAATGAAGGACCAAAAGGAAAACCAATCGCCATCCTCAAGTGTTTTATAACTTCCTTGAGTTTGGCTCAATAGAAGAAATTGGTTTGGCTATACAAATCAGACTTCTCATTAAGCCTCAAAGTCCTTGCATATTTGGGGTCAATGTAACCAATGGTACCCATTTACCAATTTACTATTTAGTTGCTTACCGTGCTATATCTTATATCGTTTTCAATTCCTTTATTATTTGGGTACATTGCTCATTTTATCGAGAATTACAGTGACATAGTTTTCTTGTAGTTGGTCATATTAGAGTAGGAATGCCATCTAGATAGGAACTCTAGTTTTTGAGTGAAAATGGGAGCATGGTATAAGGAAAATCATTGCCACAAGGCAAAACTATGATTGACTATTCTTCTTTGAATCTATATGAAGGCCCTATTTGGAGTGTAATGCAATTGTGATTATTGTGGTAATGCTATGGATGTTGGAGAGATGACATTCAATAAAGTATGTCACAGTAATGCATCTATAATGCAGTCCTAGATCCTTTTTCACCTTGGTTTCTATTTGTTGCAATGGTTGGTAGTGATAGCATAATGCATGCATTAGATATTGCTTCTAATGTTCTAGTGAACTTGGTGTTTTCAAGAGGGTCATAATTTGTAAAGAAATAATTTATTTTTCCTCCCATAACATAGGTAGAGGTGTGGGTTTTCACAGAGTAGATACACTTGGCAATGCCAAAGTATGACAATTGTGCTTCAAAATTGTCATCTAGGAGAATGTTGGACATTTTCACATCTCTGTGAATAATACAAGGGTTACAGTCATGATGAAGATATGCTAGACCTTGTGTAGCTCCCAGAGAGATCCTTAGATGTGTGCTCCAGTCTATTGTAATCTTCTTTGAAGATATTACATACAAAATATGCATTGCTTAGATTCTCCAATCATGTGACAACCTGACATTTGTTACGACAACAAGCCTCTCATAACAAGTGCAATTTTTTATTTTTTTTTGTGTGTGCATGTGTGCAAGGGTAATAAAGACATTATATTCTGCATCGCGACACGACGACGAACATGATGCATGCAACTGCGACAACAACATAACGACCTAAGAAGGACATCAAGCATCTGGAAGCAATGGACGACAATCAACCGGCGAAAATAAGACTGACTACCCATCCGTCCTACCCTGCAATGGTTAGGACCTCCAGGACACATAAGCAACGCTCAAGCCCAGGTTCCCATCGATTTTGACCATTTAAGGTCTCAGGGATGGCGATTGTTCTGAGGAAAAAGGAGGTGTCTACATCCCGCCCGACTCAAGCAGACCAAGCACATTAAAGTTTACAATCCAAGTACTAACATTAATCAATAATAAACAACAATCGCCCTCAAGGGGAAGCATAAGCTAAAAGCGACTTTGTCAACTTATCCAATCCTTAATCAAGCTAAAAGGGTCAATGTCTATGATCAAATTGATGTTAATTACAGATCAATTAACAACCTAAATCTAACATAGATTTACAATCTAAGAGTAAGTCACCTTCCAAATAGTTGCCAATTTCAAATTTGTATTAGCAATGAAACCAAATAGAATTTTCAATTAATTCAACATGTTAATTCCAATTGACATTTAGAGTGATCTAAATTAATATCTAACAATATATATACAATGGTACCAAGTCTTAGTAAAAATCGTGAATGATTAACATTATTTAACATGGTGGAATCCTGAAATGCGAGGCTTGTTGAGTCATTAAAATTAACTAAG
>ML803339.1:123547-144771 GCA_009831015.1 Picea engelmannii | reverse complement strand
ACTAGTTTACTTTCAATTGTCAACTCCATGTTAAGCACTAAAGGAATTACACATACTCCAAATCTATCATGTGTCTAGAGGGATCAAATTCCTCAATGTGAAAACCTCTTTTTAGAGTGCAAAACTTGAGGAAAGGTTTGCACGTCGAGGGATTTGATTCTTCTCGACGCATGATAGATTCAAAGTTAAGATGGATTTACACTAGTTTACTATCAATTGTCAACTCCATGTTAAGCATTGAAGGAATTACACATCTCCAGACTCCCACATACTTTCAATTACTCTATATATAAAGAGAAAGAGAGAGTTGATATAATAATATTTTTGGAACATTGAAATATTATATTTATGGCTGACATCGAATTATTTTTAAGATCAATACTATTATGAAAACTGGAATTGAGAGAGGCCAATCTCATCCTCATCACTAGTGTTGTGCTAGGACTTCGACGAAGGGAGGATTTTTTTATCTTCATCATCGTCATCGTCTTTTCTTTGCACATGAGGCGGAGGTTCAGAGCTTGAGTTTAGGCATAACCCTTGTTCGCAGTGCGCGCCAAGCACATGTCTACAAAGTAAATCCGACCACGTTTTCTTTTTTTTTGAAGAGAATACAACCTACTGTCACTACCGCCGCCATCACCACGACCTTTCCCTCTCGCAGTGATAAGTGACAATGCCTCCTCGCAACCTCCATCTTCACTCCCACTCTCACCATCTGCATGGTGTCCACTGCCATGGCGCTCGGAACCTGGATTATTATCTGCTCCTTCAAGAAAAATTCAAATGAAGCGTGCCCATCTAAATTCGAAATTCAAATTTCAAATTTCAATCAATCGAAGGGATGTGGGACAACGTCCAACGTTGGATGGGACAATAGAATCGTCAGGTGGATGGGATGACAAAATCTTCGGATTTAAAACTCAGGAGTCACTGCTGAGAATTATGCCAGATGTACCATGTTACCATTAGTGATGGGCATAGAATCCATGCACTAACAACTTGTACATAACATGACATTGGGAACCATTCAATACATTGAGAATTGAGTCCATAAATTGCCCTAGACTAATAGTTACACTACCCTTGATTTATTAGTGTTAAAGGCTTTGTTTTTAAAAAACCCACTAATTCAGATACTTGTAACCAACCTCTCAATTTTCCACAATTGCATTAAAAAACTGGCGTAATGAATTAAAAACCAGAATTCAAGCACTGAAATTTAAAAACCAAAACTGGAACAACACAACAATACTCAACAAATTGATAATGGAGTTCACCCATATGGACTATGTCTCCGGGTTCGCTTCAATTGACAAACTGATTCATTCAGAAGGATGAAAAATACATTATTTTAGGCCTTCAATCTGCAATAAATTAGTCTCAAATGTTCTCTATGTTGATATAATCTTATCATGAATGAACTATCTGATGTAATGCATGTGAAATTCTATTTTTGTTGGTGCGTTGATGCTCTACTAGCTCCTTGTAAATATGGATAGGACTCTGATTATCGCACCAAATTAGAGTAGGCTTCTCTTGTTGAAAACTTAGCTCAAACAAAATATGTCGAATCCAAATAGACTCGGTGGCAACATTGACAACACCTCGGTACTCTGCCTCTATAGAATAAAGAGCGATGGAAGCTTGCTTCTTGCTAGACCAAGCAATGGGACCAAATCCAAGATGGAAGACATAGCTAGATGTGGACTTTTGGTCATTAAGATCATGAGCGCAATTGGAGTCAGTATAACCTACTAAATTTTCATTACCATTAGAAGAATAATGAATTCCATATATGTGTGTCCCTCTAATGTAACCAATAATTCTCTTTGCAACTTTCCAATGAAGCTCATGTGGTTCTTGCATGAACCAGGAAACCAACCCAACTGCATAAGAGATATCGAGACAACTATGAATCAAGTACAAGAGGTTGCAAACAAGCTATCATTATAACATTGCATCAACCAAAGGAGTGGAACACTTTGTTGACAACTTGACCCTTGACAAAAATGGTGTGGGTGTAGATTTGCAATCCAACATGTGAAATCTGCTCAAGAGATCCAAGGCATACTTGGGATAAGAGATACCTATCCCAGATGCAAAATGAGTGATCTGTAATCCAAGAAAGTAGTATTTATGCTAACACCAACCTGATTATTTACGCTAACACCAACCTCCTTAACACTCACCAAACTGATAAATATAAAAAGTGCATGGGATTTCTCCATCAAATTTCTCTTGAGTTGAGGAACATGTCTCACATCCTTTAGAAATTGACAATTTCCATTTTTCATCTTTAGTAGAACATCTCCTTTTCAAATGATACTACAAGGCTCATCATCTCTTATCACAAATTCTCTTGAAAGGCGTTTTCTACGCATTGCACGAAACTTTACACTATGCTCAAGCATCACATAATGAATTTAGTGTTGGTTTTTATGATCATTCCCTTATGCATAAACCCTCGTTTTTGAAGTTGACTTTCTCTCTCAGATTTGGGATTTAAATCCTAGTTTTTTTTTTATCTATTCATATATATTGAAGAGTCTTAAAAAAGAGTTGAAATCATTTGTTATTTTCCTTTTAACTATATTAAAAATATTTTGTTAGTATTTATTTAATATTTAATTATTATTTTTTAGTTATTATTTTGAGAAAATCTTCTCTTCAAATATATTATTATTGTTTAGATTAAATAAGTACTTTTCTATCACACCTATTTATTCTCATTAGCCCATCATTCTTTTATATTAATTCACTCAGCTAATGACTTTGGTCACTAAGCCTTAGATATGTACTAAAGTATTTGGTTTCTACTCATGTCTATTATTCTCTTTTTTGGTCCCTCTTGTTAGTTCATGTCAAAACATGGAAATAATATTCTCAATTTTTTTTTGTACCAAAAGTGATGGCAAAAAGGCTTCCATAGAGTATATTATAAATTTTGTGTTTCCTCCCAAAGAGATAGTGGAGGGATGAAGATCATCGGAATAATTATTGTTTTTTAAAAGGATTATTTGGGAGATTATGGAAAAGAGGCATGGAAAGTGTTTCTTAGAGATCGCATTAGCTATGGGTCCCCACTGGAAAAAAGTGCTACGAAAAGCTTTAATCTCTAGAATATTTAGTTATAATTTCTAATATTAAACAAAATATGTTTTTCTTTGGAAATTCATGAGATAGATTGGTATTATAGATGACTGAAATTGGTGAGGACATTGTTCAACTATGGAGTCCTTCCTCTAAATGGATTAGGTCTATTGGCATAGGGGTAGACCCAGGGTTCAACTCTAACAATGCACCAACAAGCCCTAACTACTGGCCCTTTTGGAAACACCTGCGAAGCAGATGCAGTCTCACCCAAAGTAGCGATAGGGGGTTGCAGGACACATGTGTCTACAACCAGAGGAAATGCAAGTGGATTCAAAGGAACAACACATAAATATCTAGTTATTCTTTATCTCCCTTAGGTGTACTGCACGAGCTTTGTCTTAGATCTAACACAATGATTCAATAACAAAATAACATAAAGCAAAAGAACACAACATCGGTCACACAAAAAAACGAGATATATGTGGTTCACCCTCTCCCTAGGGCTACGCCCATAGAACTGTGTTTCTTGATATTATGTGAAAACATACAGTTCTACCTGTGCACTTAGCTTGTAGATCTCTCTTCTCCCTGTGCACCCAGCTATAGGGTTGATCTTCACACCCAGCTGAAGATCTTATAATACAGACTCTCTCTCGATACAATACTTCTTCTACAGAACAATACTCACTCTCTTAATCCACAATGATAAACTCAGAATCAACAATAATCGAACAACCATCAATGAACCCATCCTGGGTCCTCTAGACCTTTATTTATACATTACAATGACAAACGTCTAGGTGTAAAAACCTTAGATACCAAAACCCTAGGTCAACTTGACATGCGTTTTCAGGGCTTCGCCAGCTTGTCATTCCTTCTTTCTCGCGAGGTGCTCCAAAGCACTTGTTGACGTCTTCTTCCGCTTGCTGAGTTGTCCACGATCTATCTTCCTTGTTGATATGTCATCCTTGATATTCTCGTTCAATGGCTAGCTTTCCCTTACTTCGATCCTTCTTTTCTTCTTCTTTAACCACTTCGACCCAATATCAGTCAATGTACCTTCCTCGCAGTTCATATTTCACCTTTCTTCTTTAATCTTCGCTTTCTTCCATAACCAAGGGCCAACAGCCCCCCAACACTCACCCGTGACTCGTCCCGAGGCACTGGAGGTCTGAACCTTCTGTTTCTCTTCGTCTTCACACTGCGCGGAGCAACCTATGCTCTCTATTCTATTCCTCCCTTCCTTGTGCAGACTGTCTTTTCTGTGTCTGGTACACAGTTTCAACTACACCTGGTACCTAGACCCTTCTTCTTATGCTTTTATTGAGAGCTGTGAGGAAACTGGTTGTCGTAGTACAATTTCAACCAGCTTCCATTTACCAAACCTTCCTTCCATTCTCCCTTCAAAGTATTCAACTGTGAAGCTCCTCCTTTTGTCACATAGGAAACCTCATATGGCCCAAGCCAATGTGTCCTGAACTTCCCTGGATGCTTCATGAACTTGCTTTCATATACCAATACCAAATCTCCTTGCTTAAAGGATTTCTTCTTGATATGTCTGTCATGGTAGGCCTTTTCTTGTTCCTTCTGTACCTGTTGGCAGCCAATTCAATTTTTTCCATTGCCTTAAAAGATGCCTACACCTATGTCTATGAACTTCAAATTTCTGTCGCATTTCGCAAAAAGACGACACTTTCATTTCAAGCGACATTTGCAAATTGGTTCCAATTTAGTTTTCACGATTGAAAGCGTGAAAACTCCTCCATCGTTATTTGAATTGTCATAATCTGCTCATTGATATGCTGGTTGGTACTTACCTTTGGTTTATTATTAAGTGGCTGGAATGATTTTTCAAACTGTGACCATTTACCTACTCTTACTTTGATTGCGCAACTTGATTTTTTGATAAGGCATTGAGCATGTAAATTTATGAGTTATACTTGATTATATAGGGGTCATGGTGGATTAAAGGTTTTTATATGATGTGATCCTTACTATTATGAGCCCTTGACTTATTGATTTTATCTATTGTCACCATGTTTTAAAAACTTTTGATCAAAACATTGGATTATGCAACAAGGGCATAGGTCAAATATGAGTTTGATTTCATGGCAATGTTTTACACATGGCGTGTTGGTGAAACATTTGGATTTTACGTTGGTTTGAATTATACTATGGTGCATTGATATAATTTATGGTTTTGGTTTTACATTAATGGCACGTTGATATGATTATCCACCGCTCAAATTTTCGGGTTGGCCGATTAATATGGTTTAAACGATATTATGATTGATTGAACAGGGCTGTACTGTGCCATTAATACTGCATGGCGGTGATAATCCCACCACCTTCGCACACATTCATTAATTCATTCCCCTTTGAGCGCTTGCAGCTGTTAGCCATAACGATTTTTTGCTCCTGTGTATTGTTGTGTTCAATCCAAACCCTACCATGCGCCCGCACCATGGCTCCGGTCATAAGGGCTGAACCCAATGGTAGCCAGGCATTGTTGATGTTCGATGGTGCTTACAACAACCTGGAGGAATTCGGATGGCTACCGTTCATATGAAAGTTTGATGGCTATAACCCTATCGTGGCTCGACAATTTGCATTAACCTTCGATGGCTGCCGAGCCAAGGTTGGGGATGTGCAATTAGAAATTGACGAGCAATTTCTCAGTTTAGCCACCGGTCTGCCTGCTGTCGGACAGAAATGGTCAAAAAATTGCAAAGTGGAAGATGTCCCGTGGACATTACTCTTCCAGTCACGAAGGGTGAGTTCCTGTGACAAGGGTTTGCCCGCAAACATGCTCAAGCAATGCTGGCACGACTTGCTGATGATAACCAAGCAGTTCATTACCTGCGAGGGTCGGTATGGTTTCGTTTTCTTGTACCACCTTCGGCTACTTATGGTTTTCATGGGCTATGAGCTTAATATGCCTTACTACTTGCATAAGAGTCTGTTTAAAATGTCTAAAAGGTACAAATGGAACCAGTCCGATAACAATCTATTTCATTTTGGGTTAATTAAAATGCTTATGGTTTGTGAGTTGGGGTTACACCGAGACTGTTGGGAGGATTTTCTTAAATGCAATAATTTTGGTGACTCAAGCCCACCACAGGTTGACAAACCTGTGGTGAGCGAGTGAAAATCAATACCCCCTGTGCCTTACAGTGCTCTGTTACCTAAATCCCTACCCGATTCACCTATGGACCTACCCGGTTCTGTGACCCAACATGTCGAAAATGCTAAACCCGTGGCTAAAAGGCCTAAAGCCAAACCCACTGCCAATTCTAAAGGCAAGAAAAATGCTCGGTTAATCTCTCGCATGGCAAGAAACAAACCAAAAGCACCTATCAACCTTGACCCTATTATGGTGAGTGAAGATTCTGACTCAGAGGTTGAATGTTACCTGGCAAGTGAGTATCCCTATTCAGAAGGTCTGTGTGATAAACCCGCATATGATTTTGTGACGAACCTACCACCTTGCTTGCAAAGTGACCCTAATTATCCAGGCATCAAAATGCCTTGTGAAACCCCAGGTGACTCGTCGAAACCCCCTCCTGCCTTAGCCGAACCAACTGCTCCACCATGTGATCAGTGTGGCTCATGGTTGGAAAGGTATTACCTTGATGTGCCAATGCTACAGTCTAGAATTCATGCTCTGGAGGATCAAGTTGCAAGGCTCACCAGTCAAAAGGCAAAAATGCCACCCACTGATAAGAAATAGCAGACAACAGGTTCGATTTTGTTTAAGAATGTGGAGTCGGCTACAGCAGTCGTCAATTCAAAATTGGCATAGCTCGAACAACCTCACTGGTATGACTTTCACCTATTTATATGACATACTCATAAACTCTGTTTACACCGTGGATATGCTCTGTCACACAAGCATGCACTATTGTATATAATTTTGTGTTGATAAATTAATTTTCATTATCGTTTAATTTTTGATTGGATTTGGTTTTGATTCGAGTAATCGTGGGATAGATTTGATTGTTTTAATTTGGCTTCAATCAAATACTCTGTTGATTATCGAAGTTGTTAATATTTTCTAAACACAAGTTGTTTTTGGTATTCCAATTCTGAACATAGTCAATATCTCATTTCGAATTGGTTATATTCTATGCGATATGGTTGGCAATTATGGTTAACTGTTGTGATTGTATATTCTATGTCTTCCGACCAATTCGAATATCATTCTGTTATTGCATGACCGAATTGCGAATAGATACGAATCGTAGCTGTTATACTCAACCAATCGATTCAGACTGTTTTGTTTGACCATGTTATCAGATTGCAATAAATATATTGTTTGAATTTGATTTGAGGAACGAAATTAACTGTATCCAGTCTCACGATTTGTTTCTATAATTAAACTCAACCATATTCGTTTTGATTATTTATCCAGTTTATATTATGGATTCTGTTGATTCTATCACGCTCCTGTATATTGACTGTGTGGTGATCAATAACGAAATTCGTTGGGTCGTTACTCATTGAGTATGATTTCATTTGAACACAATCGAAACAGTTTACCTATCTTTGCACTTGATTGAATGATATCTATCTATTGCTATTGCTATAACGAGTCAATGATGGTTATGATCGTTATTTTTGTCATGTCTGTTAAACGTGCGATACTCAGTGATCGAAGTCTATGGAAAAGTTTTGTGGATGCTGTTATGCATGTTTCATTTTGACTATAATCGTAACAGCCTTTCCATATTGGCATTTGATTAAAACGATGTGAATTTTATACAGCAGAATTTGGCAAATCGATTACGATTCTGTTCGATTATGGTTGTATTGATTACGATTATATCGTATCTTATCTTATATGATTCATTGCATAATTTCGTTTGATATGAAACAGTCCTGTCGTGGTTTGACCATATTTTATGGAAATTAAAAAGCAGAGCATTCTTATCCTGTTTCGATTATATCGTTTTCGATTTGGTTTGATTTGAATGATAAATTTGCTTGAACCATTAGTAATTTGATTTTAATTAAAAGAAAATTAAATTGGATTGTTTTAAAAGATTTCGTTTGATTTCTATCTGGTCCTGTTTGCTATTTTAGACTAGCTACAGAATCAGATGATTCTGTAGCTAAGTCTGTAGGATCAAATTTTTATTATTTTGTTACTGAAATTTCTCTCTAATTTGATAATTGTGTTCTATTGCAGGTAAATTTGAAATTGCAGTTGAGTTTACGGGCAGTTAGGGGATATTTCAAAGATTTCACTTGCATTTTAGTTGCTTAGTTTAGTTGATTTTGGGATTTTCCCCAGATTATGTAAAACATTTTGATATTATCCACAGGGAGGTTTTACCCTGTGGAGAGACTTATATATACTTATGATTTTTGTAATAATGTTGATTCTCATTCAGGGGAGAACAAGGATATGGAGTTATAATACAGACTGAAGCAGAATTTGGTGTTTTGTCAAAGCTTTAGCTTCTCATTATATCAACGTTTTGTTTCATGTTGTGTATATCATTTTGAATATGATTTATGACTACTTTAGCTATCTTGATCAAGTGCAAATGATATAATTTTAATTACTGTAATCCATATCTGGTTTCTTCCAATTGTATAAAAGATATAACAATTGTCTAATTCAGTTTGTGAATGACAGGTTTATCTTCTTCATGAATTGAGTTGTTAAATATAATTTTTTGCATAACAGGTTTCCCTTATTGCAGAGATTTATAATCATAAGATTGTTATGATCTTTTATGTCTTGTTTGTCCTGTAAATAACTCGAAGAAGCGGCGCAACTGATCGTTTATGAAAAGATTTGGGATTAACCGGTGTGAGTTTACTTCCTCCGACTAGCTTCGAAGACATCAAACGCAGGATAAACTAGGAGCGTTTCCAGGTCAGTTTGTCATTTATTTTTTTAGATAGATATATATGATTATTATATTAGATCGTTTAATTTCAGTAGTTTTATTCCTTTTTCATAAAATATAAAAATCAAAAAATAGATCTCTGGCTATCTCAGGACAAAAAGCATTTGAGTTTTACAGGTTTTATTTAAATCTGCCAGTTGTGTATATTGTATATTTGTGAATAAGTTGTAATATAACTAGTAGCTAAAACAATTATTTAATAGAGTTAGTGTAATAGTAATTAGTAGAATAGTTAGTATAATTTGTATTTAGTTTATATAGTAGTTTGTTTTTAATTAGATTAGTTTGTTTAGTTAGTTTTAGTTAGTTTTATTAGTTGTAATTAGTTTAGTTTCTTTTAGTTTCTTTTAGTTAGTTTTAGTTAGTTTTATTTAGATAGATTAGTTAGTTTCGGTTAGTTTTCTCTTTGGTTTTCTTAGGAGACCTTAGAGCGGCCAACAGAGCCGTTAAACCCATCAGGGTAGTTCATTCCAAACGGCTTGGGTTATTTAGACAACCCCGGACCGGTTCCACTCTCTCAGTTGATGGATGGTCAATTTCGCCCGTCAACAGTACCTGCTGGTGAAATCCTGAAATGAATATGTCTTCTTCCAGTTCTACTAACTGCGCAAGTTTGTCTTGCATAGTGCCTGTGTCATCCATATTTGTAAATGCTACAATTCTTTAGCTAGGAACTAAATATTCCATAGGTACAAATGCTTCTAGACCATAAACCAACTTAAAGGGAGTATGCATTGTCAGCTTCTTGCAAGTGGTTCTAGAGGCCCATAATACTGCTGGTACTCTCAAATCCCAACTATCCCTGTTTACACTGCAAATATTCATCAACACTATCTCCAAGGTCTTATTGAAATCCTCAACTGTACCATTTGCTTGTGGATGGTATGGAGTGCTCTTCTGATGGTGGACTTCAAATTCCTGAGTCAAGGCTTCAATAGTCTTATTAATAAAACGTGTACCTTGATCACTCATAAGGATCTCCGGGCATCCAAATCTGGTTATAATATCATAAAATATGAATCGCGTAGCTATAGTTGCACTACAGTCCTTGACTTCTCTTGCTTCTGCCCATCTGGTCAAATACTCTGTCGCAATGATAATGTATCTGGCTCCTGTGCGCTTTCTTGGTGGGTTGATAGGTCCTACAAAATCAATTTCCCATTTCTCAAATTCCTGCAAAGTTAGTTGAGGTGATAAGGACATCTCATCTCTTCTGGAGGGTTTCCCAACTCTTTGGCATACATCGCAGGCTCTATAGTATTCCTTAGCATTTTTGTGTACAATGGACCAGCAGAGGCTAGCTCTAAGAATCTTCTGTGCTGTTAATTTTCCTGCATAGTGTCCTCCTGTGATGCCTTCATGTGATTCTACTAGAATCAGTGGTCTTTTTTCCTCCATAACGCATCTCCTCAGGATCTCATCAGGTCCCATCTTATAAAGCTGTCCAGCTATAAGTGAAAAATTTGCAGCTCGAACTACCAACTACTTCTTCTGAATGACTGTATATTCGCGAGGTGCCATTCCTGTTGATAGGAACTGAACTATCTCAATGAAGTGATCATCAGCCTTTCTGATGGCTAGCAATTGTGCATCTGGTAGTGTATCCTCCAAACTGGTAGGTTCATCTCCATGTTCTAACCTAGACAAGTGGTCAGGACCCTTGTTCATTCTTCCTGGCTTGATCACAACCTCAAAATCGTATTACTGGAATAACAGTATCCATATGCATATTCTATTCCCCAACACTGGCTTGTTGACTAGGTATTTCAACGTAGATTGATCAGTGAACATCTTAAAATGTCCTCCCAACAAGTAGTGTCGAAACTTCTGCAACACGTACACCATGGCTAAACCTTCTCTCTAAATGGTAGTGTAATTTATCTCAACTGTAGATAGCTTCCTACTAGCAAAGGCTAACGAATGGTCAATATCTCCTACTCCTGGTTGTGCTAACACTGATCCTAATGCAATAGATGATGCATCGATGTGCACATGGAATTTCTTACTCTAATCTGGGAAAACCAGAATGGGCACAATGACCATTTTCTATTTCAGTGTGTTGAAGCTCTGTTGACATTCCTCAAACCATTGGAACTGACAATATTTCTTTAATAATTGCTCCATAGGTGTTGTTATCTGTGCATAGCCCTTGATGAAATTTCTGTAGTATCCCATATGTCCTAGCACAGTGCACAGCTGTCTAACAGAAGTAGGAGGAGGCAGATCAACAATGATGGCAATCTTGGAAGGATCTAGCAACAACCCCTGCTTACACATAATTTGGCCTAGCACTGCTCTAAAGGGTGAAAAGAAGATGCACTTTTTCAGGTTTAGGGAAATATGACATTGCCTGCACTTATCCAACATTAGTCTTAAACATTCAATATGATTTTGCAATAAACTAAAAACAATCCAATCATCGAAATATGCTTCTAGAAATTTATGTAAAAATTCCTTGAATGCTTCGACCAACACCCTAGAAAAGATGGCTGGTGCATTCTTCAGTTCGAAAGGCATCACTGTGTACTGGTAGGATCCCCATTCTTTTGCAAATGTGGTCTTATGGTGATCTTCCTTAGCAATCCTGATCTGGTGATAACCTGCAAATCCATATGTGAAGGAGTAAACTTCCCGTCCTCCCACATTATCCAATACTTCATCAGTAAACGGTGTAGAGAATGGATCATGTAGACATGCATCATTCATTTTCCTCAAGTCTACATAGATTCTAATCTCTCCTATCTTCTTATCTTGGACCACCATAGGGCTAATCCATTCCGACTCTTCAACAGGTTCTATGATTCCTGCTTCTAACATTCTGTCTAATTCAATTTTGACTTTCTGCTTATATTTGGGATTCAGTCTGCAAGGTCTCTGCTTGACTGGCCTTGCATCTGGTTTCAAGGGGATCTTCATCTCTCCCATGGGCCCTTTAATTACCTTCATGTCGGTAAACTTGGTTGGAAACAAGTCCTGATATTCATGTAGTAATTGTGTGATCTTGTCAATAGTGGCATCATCCCAATAATCTTTGACATTTGCGAGCTTAGGTGCTTGCTATGTTCCAATATTAACTTTCTTGATTTTGATTGACTGTCCAATAAAAAGGTAGTTCAAATCCTGGTCCTTCTACATCTTGCCGTCCTTCTATCTCTGTGATGTTCACATTCCTAGGATCATCGTCTTCATCAACGTTGATATTGTAACAACCTTGTAATTTTTGAAGTGGTGTGGTCCATTCATCTTCTTCTTGCTCCAAAGGGAGGTTAGGTGCCTCCTCAAAGAATTTCTATCTTACAACTTGTAAAGCTTGATCTACTAAGGGGTACTGACTTTCAAATAAAAATGTAGCTACAAAGTTTTGAGTCATACCGTACCAATTGTTATCACTGAAATTTCGTTCGCAAATGGTTACAGGAATCCAGCAGCTTCAAACAGTTATGAGTTCACCCATGGACCAAAATTACCACAAAAGCATTTCCAAAAGGTCTAAAACTATACAACCAGTGATAAAAGTATGGTGCGCTGTGACTACACAGGGCGTGTGCGCACATGCGCAAACCAGAAACGCATGAAAAGCGCACATGCGCATGATGCGCAACTGTGGTCGCTAAAAGCCGTGCACACCTGAGAACGACGCATTTATGAGATTGGTCGGCCTCCCACCCACTTCTGGTTCAGCTTCCAAGTTGATTTGACATTCAAATCTCAACTGGATCCGACTGGGTGGCTGGTCAAAGACCCAAAAATGCCCTAAACAACCCCTTTTCACACTAAAAGCTGGTTGTATAATACCTCAAAGTGATGCTATAAAACAAGGCCATGGGTGCACTACATTTTCAAGGAATTCATTTGCAAGGTTATGCTGTTGCTATCCTCTTGGAGAATCCTCTTTTCTTATCAAGAGTATACTAGCATCATTACATTGGGAAATCCATCTCACCTCTTTAGTGGATTAGCTTGGGATTCTTTCACCATTTCTTTCAAAGTTGTAATAAGAGCTTAGTTGTGGGGGTCCAAGAGACCCCCTTGGAGGAAGAAGGGACCCAAAGTCCTCTTTCTTCTTGGTGTTTTCTTTCACTAAGATAATCCTTGCCATTGGTGACATGAGTCTTATTGGTTTTCTGTTCTTATGTCCTTATGCTCAATAGTTTAGTTGTTCTTTTATTTCTTAGTTTGTTCTTTTAGGCTTCTCTCTCTAACCCTTTCCTTTACAACTGTCTTGCTTAGCTAACCCAACTAAGCTTGTAAGCACCTCTGTTTTGCTCATTTAGGTGACAAAAGGGGCGCAATAGATTGGTGATTCCACTGGGGAAAGGTATCAATTTCCTACCCCATTTGGGTTTTTCTAGCTCTTCTTTTGGTTTATTTAACCTACAGGTACCTTAACCGGCCCAAGTCGACCTGCAAAACATCCAATTCAAAGCTGAATTGAGAGAATTCCATCCGAAATTTTCTTCATGGATGTGTGTCGGTTGTGCACGGGTTTATTGGCCCACAGTCGCGCATCGTGCGCACGTGCGCCAAAACCACCATGTTGTTCTGCGCACCTGCACCCAAAAGTCTGTTTCGGTTTGCGCACAGGCGCTCAGTGCGCCTTTGTCTACTCTGAGACCGACACACCTGTGCAGAAAAATACACATTGTAAGCTTTTTTGTGATTTGGGGAAGGCCCCTAGCCTTCTTAAAAATAATTTCATGCATGTTGTAATCTAAATCACACTTAGTTCCCTCTCCATATAAAGGGATTAGTCAAAACACATAGGCACTTAGGGGGTTTAAAATCATTATTTCCTGTTTTTCTTTCATTTTCCCACATGGATGGCTTGCTTTGACTAAGAGTATAAGTTGGAGTCATTTATAATCACATAAAACTTGCATTGGGACCATAAGTTGGATAACAATCATTTAGTATGCTCTTCTCTCGCACTTCAAAGCGACCTTGAGAATCATAAAAAGATTGTAGGACAATTTCATCTCCCTTAAAAAGACTAAAACCTTTAGGAGAGGACAACATCCCCCTCGGGACTCCTCTTAGTTTATTTTTCAAACACATCTCAAGATTGTAACAGGCCCATACATGCCCACATGCATAGTGTTGAAATTTACTTTCTTAGATTAAATCACTAGGGAAGTTTAAAGGTTTTGTAACGGGCCCATACATGCCCACATGATCAAAATCTAGGATAGTTTCAAAGCTTTCTTAGATTAAATCACAATAGGGAGTTAAAGGAATAGTAAAGGACCCACATGTCCACATGCTAGCTTCCTAGGGACTTTTGAATTACGCAAGGTTGTACCAAAGGCATTTAGTTAATTAGGTAATCAACACTTGTAAGGACCAAGCGAAGTCCACATGCAACAAGGTGACACCTAATTCATTAAAACATTGGCACACTTTCACTCATTCACACACAAAAGTCACTTATCACTCACATAGTTTTCATCTCGAAATGTGGAGGTCAAAGTAAGTTTCCTCCAAAGGGATTCCAAAACACCCCACCCTTTTCATGATGAAACTATCCACTCCCATTTAATTTCAACGAGATTGGCTCACACCCCCAATCTCTCAAACAAACCACATCTAATTTTTTTCTAAAAACTCACTAAGTTTTCCTCCACAGGAGGTGCAAAAAGAATTTTTTTAGTCTAGGTAGGATTTCGGGGATAGGCATCCAAATAACTCCCCGTTATCTAGTTCTCACATTGTCAAAACAATAGAAGTTGTCAAATAGGGAACTGTAAATCCTCTAAGTCAAGTGTTCCTAATACCATAAGGCAGGGAGATACCCGTGAAGGGTTGAAGGCCGAGGTCCGGTTGTTCTGTGCATCCCCCCTTGAGGCACCCACCTCTTGGATGGGATCTAGCCCGTGACCCATTTCTTAGGTTGAAAATCTAAATGCTGCACTTTGACCGAGGTACCTAGTGACCAAATTTTACGACATATACCTAGGTGGAAATTGTGGGCTGCAATTGCACCTTGATCAGATTTTGTGTGGCTATTGGGAAATATCGCCAGCTCTTTCGGGATATGCCCCCTTTACCCCTCATTATAACTGATTACTTCATCCTTCACTAGTTTCTCTTTCGGTGACTTCAGACCCCACTGTTGAGTACTATTGGAAGGTCCAGTGCCATTTGAGAGGAAGGACGTTACATATTTTAGGACACGAGCATTTGTTTTCTTTGATCCCCCATGTGGACAAAACCCACTTATCCACATATATGCTTCTTTTTCAAAATACTTTATGATGCACTTTTGATTACATTTGATTTAGATATATATCATGTAAAGTTCAAAAATTGCAGCAAAGGCTCTTGTTTATTTATTACTCTCACCACAATTCCCACACATCCACTCAGCTAGTCGGACATCATAGGGGACCCACAGAACCCCCGTCGTTCCAGACGCTTGATAAACCTCCCTCCTATTTTAGGGGGAGTTACTAGTCTTGCCAACTCATCGGCCCCACCTTCTCACACTCCTGTGAGTGCCACTGTCTTAGGATCAACTTTGCTTGGTTCCACCTTACTTGGGTCCACTTCCCAAGGGCCACCGTCAACTCGCTCTCCTTTACATGGAAGCGGGGGGGCCAACTTACTCTCAAGAGGGAAGTACTGACCCACGTAGCCCCCGTCAAGGGTCAGGTTCACAGAACACTCACACCATGGCTGGAACTAATCCTCCGCCACCACTTCAAATGCCATATTTGGCCTCTCTTAACACACCAGATCTAAGAAAACTCACAAATGACCCTATATTGCATGCCTCCACATGGCCTGCAATGCCTACCAAACTACCTTCAGATATCCCCAAGTTTGAAGGAAAGGCAGGGGATGACCCTGCCAACCATGCCATGACTTTCCACCTATGGTGCTCTTCCAACAACATTATGGATGATTCCATCCAACTACGATTATTTCAACGCTTGCTCACTGGCCCATCAACCAAATGGTATGTAGACAAAAAATCGGGGTCCCATGCAACTTTCGAGTCCTTGGCCAAATAATTTTTGACCTTCTTCCAATTACCAATCCACCATGACAATGGTCTTGAACTACTCTCTAATTTTAAACAAACCTTAGCCACACATATCGTTGATCACATTCATGAGTGGTGTCGACGACGTAGTTTGTGTAAAGACGAAACCACCAAACAACAGTGTCTTGACTGGTTTCTCAGATCACTTATCTCTCTCCCCGGTAAAGATGTAGCTTCCACCTTCCCTCAATCGGAAGAAGAAGCCATCAATAAGGCTCAACAATACGACTTCATCTATTCACAATCAGGGTACTTGTACACAATACTTCCTGATCTCCCAAAACCCGTGTCATTTGGCCAAGGCAAACCCGGGATGTCTCACTCAGCAGATGGATTGATTGGTAATACCACGCACCATAGTCCACAACCCCAACAACCACTAATGTATGGTACACCTTAATATCCGCCGGCATATGGGGGAACCTCTTATTACCCTCCACCCCCTTATCATACCCTGTTGCTATTCTTCCACCCATCAGTGGGCCACCATCGACACCCACAATACACCCACCAATCCAAACAAGTTCTGGTACTCCCTCTACCTCAGCTTATACTCTAAGTACTAGCGAAAGTGCCACACTTTCCTATGTACCTTACAGATCATTACCCCCACATAATCTGTACTTTCCATTCCCTGGTCCTCCACTGCCCATGGCTCCCCCACACTCTCACGCTGGGGTGAATTTTGTTCAACCCTCTCCCCTTCAACAATATCAAAATTTTGAACAACTAAATACGAAAAATCCGACCCATCAGTCGAATAATGCCAAAAAGAAAGGAAAAAACAGGAACAATAGCAACCCAGGTCAAGGCGAGAATCACCCCCAACAGAACCAACCTACTAGGGGAAACCAGAATCAAGGGAATCAGAACCCCCAGCGGGGCAATAACAACATGCATCAAGGGAAAAATAACAATAATATTAGAACCACCTTCCCTTGTGCCCTTTGCGGTGAGTTCGATCATTATACTCATCATTTCCCCCAAATCGCTGATTTTAAATGGATGAAAGACTCAGGAAGTGTACCACATCCTCCAACACCGCCTGCCCCTCAGCAGGCCCCACAACAATATGTGCAACAACCTCCCCCAGCCGTGCTGTAGAATCCCATTCCGCACCAGGGTGTGATGAACACCCAACATGACATGCAGCCTACCCCACCACAGTTGGGACGATATCTCAATCCAAACAATCTCGTATATCATACTATCCTCCTCACCAGTGAGGAAGAAATCCTTCTGCAAACACGTAGTCGTCAATACCGTGCACCCGCTGAGTCTCCTCCCATTCCCCCAAAAACAATCCCAGCACCAACGGGACCCTCGTTGGTGATTCCTCGACCTAACACAGAAACACCTCTTCGCATCCCTCTCATCCCATTGCGTAGGAATGTCCACAACGCACAAGCTAGGGCGGATCATAATTACAATTTGGTTGATGACTTAGCACAATCCTCGGCTACCATGTCAGTCTTAGGAGTCCTTCAAACTTGTCCCACTCAGCGGAAATCATTACTTTTCGCCTTAGGGGTAGTTGACCCCACGGATACTCAACTCATCACATTTGATCTCGACAGCGGGGAATCTCGCCTCCCTGCTATAATCTCTTTTCAAATCCCAGTGAAAATTCAGAACATTATAGTTCATCGGTGCATCATCGATGAAGGCGCATCCACATGCATCATGTCCAAGTCTGTATGGTAGAAACTTGGTTCCCCCGAACTCATACCATCTGCCATTACCTTAAGAGCTTATGAAGGACGACCATCATCTCCTGAAGGGCTCTTCCAAAATGTCCCTGTAGAACTCGGGGGCAAGACCATTCTCATCGACATTGAAGTCATCGATGCCCCACTCGATTATAATATCTTGTTCGGTTGTAGCTACATGTACGCTATGAAGGCAATTGCCTCTTCCGTCTTTCGAACCATGATATTCCCCCATAATGGGAAGATCATTATAATTGACCAAGTCTCACATTATGAGCTTAACCCTTCTTCGAACATCGATAACATTCTCCCTCTCATCCACACTAGTCATGAAGCATACCCACTCATCGAAATGGGTCCTAAAATTTTCAAAGACCCATCATTGTTAGGAACTTACCATGGTGCACCACCGCTCCTTCATCCTTCCAATCAGGTATGCATCGTATCATCCAAAGGAACTGACATGGAGGATATCCTTCCTCCCAGGGAGGCTTCTCTCATATTTGACGTCCCACTAGTCGCATAGCTCCTCCCTCATGAGCCTCCTGCGAACTCGTCGACTCCACTAGTTCACGATTTCACCTCTCCCCAAGGCCATATCCCAGTTTGGGAGACAGTTCCCCAAGCCATTACTCAAATCCCCTTCTTTTTCCCTCCACCAGGCATACAATATTTCCAAGTAGCCGCAAGGCTTACCCTCCCTAATATGGTGTTGGCAATTCCAGTATGGTATTTACATCCACCAGAGATGGTTCCTCAACCATCCCTTCCCCCCCAAACAGAAGGAGTCCCAATGACGATTCCCATACTCACTCCCACCATACCCTCTACACCCCCACTCACTAACCTCCCCGCCACAGCTGGGGGCAGGCGAAAGAAGAAGGAACCCACAACTCCAATCCCCCCATGCGTCCAACCTCCTTGTGCGCTATGTGAGAAATATGGACACCCAACCAACAAATTCCCATCTCTACCCGAGTTACGTAACCTAATTCAACTCAATCCAACACCATCACCGCTCGTCACTGTAGCAAGCACTGCCGCTATCTCCCCTAACACAAGTATCAAAGGGCTGCGAACCAAACTCGCTTGCGCCATATGTTCAGACATTAGCCGCAATACGCCAAAGCTTCCAGCATGAACCCAATCCAACTACATCATCCCTACCAAACATCACTGACATCCATTATGTCACGACTTCAGTCAATGAACGTATGAGATGCCCTTGCTCTCTATGCGAATCCTTAGATCATTTTACATACCAATGTCCTATGATCATTGAATACAGGCAACACCAATAGACCTTGATTCAAACCCCTGCACCCCCTACAGAATCAATGATTAACCTTACCTCATCACTAGAGATTCTTCATATCATTTCTCCTGAATCCGAGGCACTCCCTATTCCTCCGTGGTTCTTGGATGACTTATCCGAGGATTTACCCCCAAATCCCCCCAATTCTCTCGTTCATTTCCCTATGGAAATTTTACATCCAACTACCACTGGTACTCCTCAGTACCTCGATATTTGGTTTATGTTGAGCGAACCATCGCAATCTCATTTCGTCGTACCCCCTGCTTCTTCATCCCCAAAGGACAACCACACGGTGACAGTCACTGATATCACTCTTTTAGATCCCTTGTATTCCCACCAATTCCACTGTGACGAGGACATACTTGAAGAATTAAACACCCTCGACTACCCATGGGATGTGCTACACCACAGAGCACTCTTCTTTCCACAGGAACCCTTCATGCCTCCTAACCAATAGCCCATATACGTAGTCGAAACCAAGGATTTTATCCCATCATGGCATATCGACTAGTTCAACAACCCCATCCCTAACCCTGATGCTTTTGAAGAAGGCAACATGGCCAACATTTCCCCGACCATCAAAATCGATATTTCCATAAAAAATGGTGTCATCGAGGAAATCACCATTGGCACCACATTCACTCCTCAAGAAATCACCGCCTATAAATCCCTCTTCCAAGAATATCGAGATATTTTTGCCTGGTCATACACAGAGATGCCTGGCCTTGATCCCTCTATTGTCGAACATCGCATAGACACATGGCATGATATCACACCGATTCACCAAAAACAATGACCGCTACACCCATCCAAAGTAGCGGCCATCAAAGCTGAGATTGAAAAATTATGTGCGGCTGGGTTCATCTACCCCATAGCCTATACCTCATGGGTTTCCAACCCTGTACCCGTTAACAAAAAACAGGGCACTATCTGTGTCTGCACGGACTTTCACGATCTCAATCACGCATGTCCCAAAGACAACTTTCCAATGCCTTTCATCGATCAAATTATCGACGACTGCGCAGGCCATGAGGCTTTGTCCTTCATGGACGGTTTCTCTGGTTATAATCAAATCCAAATCCATCCAGCCGATCAATACAAAACTGCATTCACCACCCCTTGGGGTACTTTTGCATATCGTGTCATACCTTTTGGCCTAAAGAACGCTGGCACAACTTTCCAATGGGCTATGACATACATTTTTCATGATATAGCTCATATCATACTCGCATACTTGGACGACCTCACAACTCGATCCAAAAAACACACCCAACATCTTGATGATTTGCGTATCATCTTCCAACAGTGTCGTCAGTACAACATCCACTTGAACCCCCTCTAGTGCGTATTCTGCATCACTGCAGGACGCCTCCTCGGATTCATCGTTTCACAAAGAGGTATTACCGTGGACCCTCCCAAAGTCTAGGCCATCACAAAAATTCCACCCCCCTGGAATTTATGCCAACTCCAGAGCCTACAAGGAAAATCTAACTTTTTACGGCGATTTGTCCCAGACTATGCCACTCGAGCACACGGCTTCCTTCGCTTACTATGCCATGACATCCCATTTCACTGGGATGAACATGCCCAAAAATCACTTGACGAACTTAAAATTGCACTCTCCAACGCCCCTTTAATTAGTTCACCTGACTATAATCGCGACCATATCCTCTACATATCAGCATCAACTATCTCAATAGCAAGAGTTCTCGTTCAAATCATAGATGACGATCGTGAGCATGTCATTTACTACATTAGTAAAAACCTTTCAGGGCCACCCTTGAAGTATAATCACGAAGAGAAACTAGCCCTTGCAGTCGTCCTCATAGTCCATAAACTGCACCATTACATTCTGCTTCGCACAACCAAAATCATAGCGAATTCCAACCCCATGCAATACTTTCTCAGTCGTCGGAAAATTAATGGAAAATTTTCCCGATGGATCATTATCCTCCAAAAGTACGATCTCAAATTTTCAACACCCAAGAGCAAGAAAGCTCTCATCCTCGCCGAACTTGTCACAACCTTCCCCTCTGATACTACCAATACCCCCGTCAATACTGACTTCCCCGATGAACCTCTCTTTTATATCACTTCGGATGATGCTTGGTACGACGACCTCCTCGTCTACCTCCGAACCCAAA
>ML803339.1:105375-121843 GCA_009831015.1 Picea engelmannii | reverse complement strand
ATATATATATATATATATATATATATATATATATATATATATATATATAAATCAGTCAACAGTGCCATCAAAAGGTTTACATACACATACAATACATCGTATACAAAATCCGCAGGCTAGTGAAGCACCTCGGTACAAAACTGGTGTCACTACACCAAAATGGGCTCACCAGCTTATATACAGTATACAAAAAATACACAGAGAGACAATCAAGGTGCCTCTAGAGAACCACCTCCTGCCCCTCCCTTAGGCGGCGGTGCCCCACCCACTATTGGTCGCTCCGGACTTGGAGGTAACCGCCCGGTCATCGCAGCACCTGCTACTGTTGCTTGTCGAACAACGGACCGCCACATCAGCGGAACTCCCACACACTGCTCCAGGACGCCCTCATCCTGGATGCACGACCACATGCCCTCAGGAACTCCCTGTAGCATCACCTCCAAGCAACGACGAATATCCTCAAAATCTCCCTCGACTTCCACCGAAGGAGCATGCAATGGCCCGACACCAGGGTCATCAAAACGACATCTCCTAGCCGCTCTCTCGTCACCAGCTGGTCTCACCTCAATGTCCTCACGCCGACGTCTCTCTCCGACCCGCGGATCTCCCTACGATGGTCTCACCGGCTCCTGATGAGCTGACGCTCTCATCAACTCCACCTCACGCCCGCGAGGTCCCACATTTGCACATACAAACAAACATAAGATAACATCAACATCTATGTATACATAATACATGGTCATACTATCTCAAATATCAACATATCAAGCAAATCACAAACATACCTTGGTGGTCAAAAACCTCTCCTAGAGGTAACACCATATCCGGATCACTCCGGAAGTCAACCCCACAGTATGGATACTGCAGTATGATTTGCGGCATCTGCCACCACACCTATGCAGCCTCGGCCGTGAAAAAATTGCCACCCTCACCACCACCATGGTGAATCAAAATCGTTGACCACCGCCTTAGTCACGGCTCTCATGCACCAGGTGTGCCCAATAAAAATCTAGGGCGCAACATCGACACTCTCTCCAAAAACCAGGCCACCAAGATAAACCCAAAGGCAAAGTCCCCTGAATCCGCAGTCCGACACCTGTCAAGATGCCCTACCATCTTGGCATGCAACATCAAACCCTAGGAAAAATGCTCTCTATCTAGTGCCCTCCCCATAATCCTCAGCTGACCACCACTGATCCGCTAAGTCGCGAGGGACCCATATACCCTCACAATCATCGCTGCTACACAGTGATGAACTAAAGCATTCATAGCCCCGATACTCACTACAGAGCCTGACATGAATTTCTCCCTTGAACAATACCTCCGACCCAAGGTAGATAACTGCACATCCCTAGGTAACACAGGCTCCGTCGGTAGGGGCGTTCCCCGAAAAGGGAGCCCAGTCAGAAAGTACACATCCTCCACCGCAATGAAGGCTAGCTACTCTCCCCGCACCATAAAACAATGCAGATCCGGACTCCACATCCGGATAAAATACTGAAGAAGATACTCCTGAGCCCATATCAAAGGGCACTCGAAGAACTTCAGCAACCCACAGGTTGCCAAAGTGGCACGAACCACCGGATCCTCAATAGTCACGGCCTCCCCGAGCTATGACCAGTCCCGCTCTTGCCAGTGGACCGACATCGTCCCAATGATCGCCTGCAACCACATAATACAATCCTAGATCATCCATCTCAGACATAAAACACATAAAAATCTCTAAGAAAGATGAGTGTTTTCACCCATCAGCCTTGCCTCCAAGGCACGACTGTTTAAACCCACAGGCCGCACACATGCACGCTTGTTCACCCCACAGGTGCGCACACATGCATGCTTTTTCATCACACAGGCGTGCATGAATGTGCGCCTATCTACCATACAGTGGCACCTTCATGCGCCCCTATCACATACACAGGCGCACATCACAGTGTGCCTGTCCGCTATATAGCTGCGCACCCATGTGCGAATATTTAGCTAACAGGTGCGCATACAATGCGTGCCTTTTTTCCCCCTCAGGGTGCACCCATGCATGGGTTATCAGAGAATAGGCGCGCACACATGCAGACATATTTTCGGATCGCTAGCGCACTTGGGGGCCCACACCCACAAAACCCACTGTACGACCCTCCGTACAGGCCCTGCCCACAAATAGGAAACCTAATTCTATGCAGGACGATAAGACCACTCACCTGAAGCTCACTAGTCCTGAATTGGTTGCCTCGTTCTCCCAGAATCTCCAAATCTCCTTTGAATATCTCTCGTTCAATCACTCTGATAGAAGGTACAAATGAGGTGGCAATGTGGGCCCTACAACTATATATAGGCCTTTTCGCCAAACTTCCAAACATCATTCCGGGAGCTCCGGGTGTCCGTTTTTCGATCCGTCTTCAGCCATGGGATTAGCACCCCATCATCTACATCCAGATAGTCCCTGGGCCATTTTTTTATCCTTAGCCCCTGTGGAGCCATTTTTTCCAGACCACGTCTAGGTACGCATGCTCATGTTCAAAATTATCAAATAAATTCTTGTATGTTTGATTCTCTTCAGATATTGTTCACATCGGGTATTTGGTTTTCATGCGTGTAGGTACTCGGTCATCATACATCAGTGCAACCCCTTCAGGTATACAATCAACACTGGCATGTAATCATTCCCTTTGAATCTCAATTGCATCTCCAGTCACACCCTCTGAAATTTGCCTTTAGGATCCCCATCTCTGGCTCTGCAGTACCGGCACCTCCATTGCATCTTGGGTACTATCACCTGGTAGCACTCTCCCCCACATGAGTTGTCCCATTCATAGCACCCTTCGACACTTTGACACTCATGCTGTTTTTCAACCCTTTAGGGATGGGAGTCCTAATAGTCTTACATCATGTCGTGAATCAGCCACATACTCCTTCTCCTCATTTTTCTAGCTTTCCCAAACAGACTCCCAAGTTATCTCTTCAAGGTTCTCTTTTGACTGCACTTTCGCAACATCATTAACCCTCCATTTCATCCACAATCAGTTTGCCCATCTGCAAATTTCCCTCCATTTCATCTACCTCATACACAAACTCACCCATGGGGCCCCCAACCTCCACCTGTTCTCCAAGAAAAATGCGCCCTAACCGGCCCAACCATATTACATCGGGGCACCCATTTCTGTATTTGTACACTCATCCAAAATTATTCTTTATAAATTGTAAAAAGCCTTTGTTTCTAGCATTTAGATATCTTTTCGTCGTCACCTTTGGCGACCTTCTTCCCTTTTGGAAAACGCAACCCATGTCGCCCTTGGTTGGGGCACTCCTTATCATCTACTCCTATTGACATCGTCCGTATACTCCGTGTATCCCACAGGCCACTTACCTCTACTCTCTGAGTTTGTCCACTTTGTCCCGCCTCTGGCACAACTTGTCCCACGTCTTGTTGTCCCCCTGACACTCGACCTAGTTGAACAGTTGCGACCACTTATACTTCGCATATACCCCCAACCAAGGGCAATATTGAGTCTTCATACATCTTGTTTTCATCCATGTACCTCCTCAGTTCCTAACCTCACCTAGTAGATTTTACGAAGCCCTTTGCTTCTTGGAGTTGCATCCCCCTTGTGTCGACATCAACACAGTTTCCAGAAGGGAGACAATATCTTGACTCTCATTACCTTTCCAATGAGAGGTCTCGGACGACACAGGGAGAACCACAATTGCTCCCTACTATCGTTGACCCCTGTAACATTCGACTTCAACACTTTCTCATGTTATGGTGGGTCTTAGTTTGTGACTATTGCAGTTATTTCTTATATATTTGCCGAAGGCCTTTGAATTTGGCCGAGCTATCAATGCCTACAGAATATGTGATACTCCTTACAGGTATCATTACCTACTGTTCAGAGTATGTTCCTCCTCAGAATGGTCCTTTGCCTTTATCACAACCGCCCCCGAGGGTGCTGCAGTTGTCTACATCAACACACAGTTTCAGTTACTATGCAACACCATCCTTTTTTGAGTTACATGACACGAGCATGGGGCATGCCCGCCTCGTTTGTACACAATTTATTTTTACACACCTTATGGAAGGTGGGGTCCTACAGGTTCCCCTCTCCCTCCAACGGGTCACTCTTGATACTCTCACTATCTCTCTCTCTTACAACGACACTCTCAGTAGAAGAAACATTGATGAATTTCAACTATACGTATGCTCCTAACCTCATCCATCAGGGGGCATCTGTTATCACTGAAATTTTGTCCACAAATGGTTACAGGAATCCAACAGCTTCAAACAATTATGAGTTCACCCATGGACCAAAATTACCACAAAATCATTTCCAAAATGTCTAAAACTATACAACCAGTGATAAAATTAAGGTGCGCTGTGACTGCACAGGGCGTGCACGCACACATGCGCAAACAAAAAATGCACGAAAAGAGCACATGCGCACGATGCACGACTGTGGTCTCTAAAATCCGTGCACACTTGAGAACGACACATTTATGAGATTGGTTGGCCTCCCACCCACTTCTGGTTCAGCTTCCAAGTTGATTTGACATCCAAATATTGGTTGGATCCGAATGGGTGGCTGGTCAAAGACCTAAAAATGCCCTAAACAACCCCTTTTCACACTAAAATCTGGTTGCACAATACCTCAAAGTGATGCTATACAACAAGGCCATGGGTGCACTACATTTTCAAGGAATTCATTTGCAAGGTTATGCTGCTGCTATTCTCTTGGAGAATCCTCTTTTCTCGTCAAGAGTATACTAGCATCATTACATTAGGCAATCCATCTCACCTCTTGAGTGGATTAACTTGGGATTCTTTCACCATTTCTTTCAAAGTTGTAAGAAGAGCTTAGTTGTGGGGGTCTAAGAGCCCTCTTTTGGAGGAAGAAGGGACCCAAAGTCCTCTTTCTTCTTGGTGTTTTCTTTCACTAATATAATCCTTGCCATTGGTGACATGAGTCTTATTGGTTTTTTGTTCTTATGTCCTTATGCTCAATAGTTTAGTTGTTCTTTTATTTCTTAGTTTAATTCTTAGTTTGTTCTTTTATGTTTCTCTCTCTAACCCTTTCCTTTACAGCTGTCTTTCTTAGCTAACCTAACTAAGCTTGTAAGCACCTCTGTTTTGGTTATTTAGGTGACAAAAGAGGCGCAACATCCGCTTGATATAGTCTCTGACCATTGATCTATGGTGCCTGCTATTTGTGGCCCGTCGGGTTCCATCAAATCCATGCTTCTGCTAGATTTAGCCTTATTCCGCTAGATGTGGCCCCGTCTTCCAGTTTATCGTGCCTCTTGTTGTGAGTGGGAAATCCCTCTACGAACTAGCACTTAGGGTTTTATCATGCATGTAGAAAAGACCTAAAGATTCCTACTTTCTACTGTTGTCCCAGACCTAATCCCCATTATTCTTAAGCAAATACGTAGTTAAGAAGATCAAGTGAGCATACCTTATTTCGGGCATTTGATATCAATCCTTCTTCACTCTTGATTTCTCTTTGACTGCAACTCTCCTCCCAAGGCTGAACTACATTCACACAAGACAAACAAAGAACTCAACGTGCATTTGATCTATAGATTAATGGGTTAGATATTCAATCAACATGTATGCAATAAACCATGAAAACCTCATATGGTGGGATGGGAAAAGTACTTCTTTATTATTAAATTCAACAAATCAACTTACAGTGATGAAGCCGACCACTGCTGCATGAACCTGGTCCTGGGCTCCTCTTCAACTATCCTCCAACTTCTTTTCTCTATATTTCTCTTTGCACAAGGATGGCTAAAGGTTGGGACAAAGGGAATGCACAATCGGGTATAGTTTCTTTACTATGATTCTCCTCTTCTAAATGGGACCCCTAACCCTTCTTTTATAGGCTAGAAGAAGCTAGGCATTTGGTCAAACTTCCGGCCATGCATGGCCGAAAGTTTTAGTTAACTCACCCAAAGCTATGTGTTCCGTCAACAACTTTCCTTTTTTCATGATTTTGTAGGTACACGCGGGCTGTATTGGGTCATCTAGCGTGTATACGCGTGCAATAATGGAGCAGGGCGTGTGGGCCTTTATAAAAAGGGTTTTTAAGAAGAGTTGTTCAACAGTGTTTTGGCAAAGAAGGAATCTGAGATGGCCTAATGTCAGGCAAGCATGTCTGGTGCAAATTAGGGTTATAACAGATGCCCCCTAATGTGTGAGGTTAGAAGAAATCGGGAGGTTCCATCTGCAAAATAATAATCGTCTCACCGAGGCAGGCATACCCATGCTCGGGATAAAATAAAATCATGGCTACCAATAAAATACACTGTAGATCCATGTCATATAACTATATAAAGTGTATCCACAAATAATACAGAGTGGAGCTACATCTCGAAGTCAACAAGATATACGTGTAGGTTATCCATCTTCTGAGAAGCTGATAAGGCCTGATGGCTGGAGATGAGGTCTTTAGAGCTCGAGAAAAAACTTCAAAATATTCAAAACTTGAGTAGGAGTGTATTATGAGTGTAAGATTTCACTACCCAGAGGTCTTCGATAGCTCGTCGGTCATCGACTAGAGAATCTTGATGATCAGACTGAAGGCTTCATTGATTTCAAGCAAAGACTTGATTGGACATTCAGGATGACCGGGTATGAGGGCAAGAGACAAACTTCAGAGGGGCCGACTCAGGCAGCATGGAATTAACATAAGTTTACGAGGCAGGAGGTAATGCAAACTCTCCATATGCTTGGAAGAATAACCAAACAGAGGAGGACTATTGTGTAAGTCCTCAGTATGGTCACCAATTATGTTGTGAGTGGGAAATCCCTCTACGGACTAGTACTTAGGGTTTTATCATGCATGCAGAAAATACCTAAAGATTCCTACTTTCTACCGTCATCCCGGACCTAATCCCCATTATTCTTAAGCAAATACGTAGTTAAGAAGATAAAGTGGGCATATCTTATTTCGGGCGTTTGATATCGATCCTTCTTCACGCTTGATCGCTCTTTGACTACATCTCTCCTCCCAAAACTGACCTGCATTCACACAAGACAAACAAAGAACTCCACATGCATTTGATCTACAAATTAATGGGTTAGAGATTCAATCAACTTGTATGCAATAAACCATGAAAACCTCATATGGTGGGACGTGAAAAGTACTTCTTTATTATTAACTTCAACAAATCAACTTACAATGATGAAGCCGACCACTGCTCCATGAACCTGGTCCTAGGCTTCTCTTCAACTGTCCTCCAACTTCTTTTCTCTATATTTCTCTTTGCACAAGGATGGCTAAAGGTTGGGACAAAGGGAATGCGCAATCGGGTATAGTTTCTTTACTATGATTCTCCTCTTCCAAATGGGACTCCTAACCCTTATTTTATAGGCTAGAAGAAGCTAGGTATTTGGTCGAACCTTCGGCCATGCATGGCCGAAATGTTTAGTTAACTCACCCAAAGCTGTGTGTTCCATCAACAACTTTCCTTTTTTCGTGATTTTGTAGGTACACGCGGATTGTCTTGGGTCAACTAGCATGTACACGCATGCAGTAATGGAGCAGGGCGCGTGGGTCTTTATAAAATGGGTTTTTAAGAAGAGTTGTTCAACAGTGTTTTGGAAAAGAATGAATCTGAGATGGTCTGATTCCAGGTAAGCATGTCTGGTGCAAATTAGGGTTATAACAGATGCCCCCTAATGTGTGAGGTCAGAAGAGCATCTGATGGCCGAAATACATTAACAATCTTCACCGATGTGCCAAACAAGTGAGCCTAGGGACCCGGAATCGGGAGGTGCCATCTACAAAAAAATAATTGTCTCACCGAGGCAGGCATACCCATGCTCGGGATAAAATAAAATCATGGCTACCAATCAAATACATTGTAGATCCATGTCATATAACTATATAAAGTGTAGCCTTGAACAATACATAGCAGAGCTACATCTCGAAGTCAAAAAGATATACGTGTAGAGTATCCATCTTCTTAGAAGCCGATAAGGCCTGATGGCTGGAGATGAGGTCTTCAGAGCTCGAGCAACAACTTCAAAATCTTCAAATTTCGGGTAGGAGTGTAATATGAGTGTACGAATTCACTACCCAGAGGTATTCGACGGCTCGTTGGTCATGGACTAGAGAATCTTGATGATCAGAATGAAGGCTTCATTGATTTCGAACAAAGACTTGATTGGACGTTCAGGATGGCTGGGTATGAGGCCAAGAGACAAATTGCAGAGGGGTCGACTCAGGCTTGGTAAAAACTTCCCTTGGACAATAACACGACAAATGATGAGACTCAGACAACATGGCATTAACATAAGTTTACGAGGTAGGAGGCAACACAAACTCTCCATATGTTTGGACGAATAACCAAATGGAGGAGGACATAACTCTATGTAGAGAGAACAACTTCCTAAGGTCGTATTAAATCCCAGAGTTTGACGAACAAACAAATAGATGTGCTTTATCCAAGGGCGACTCATTATGCTGCCAATAAAGAAAATACTTTTCCCTTCCTCTTTTTGGGGTATATTTGATTTTTTTGTCTTTTTCAATAATTTTGGAAAAAGAATAAAATAATGTTATGTTACAAAGGAGGAATGAGTGTTGCAAACATACAAGTTCAGTGCACAGGGACAAGACTGATGTTCAAAGTAAGGACACTCGAGAAAAATCCTCCAGGGGCCAAAGGTGTCAAGACGCAGAGGTAAAGTGCTACAGGGCTTGCGTATAAGGCATGCTTTAGATGGTTCAGTTGAGAGAAACATGGAGCCAACATTAGGCCAAAGATGTAGGTTTGCAAATGCGATTAATACAACACACAATGGTAACGTCCTTCGATGTGAATTTAATGAGCCCAGAGAAGGTAAGCTCGGTGGTTTTTCATATTTAGAGAGCCTGAAAAAATGTAAAAGGAGACTCCACTGGGGTAAAGGTAGTCTAGTCGGTTCAAAAAAGGGGTAAACTAGCACCGACAAGATGTCTATTCAAAGCCATTTTAACTAGTGTGATAAAGACAAGATCACTCGACCGTTTTTTCATTTTTAAGGAGTCTGAAAAAAGATTAACTATGGATTCTGTCACGAATGTTATTCTGGACCATTTTAATGAGTGTGAAAGAATAAGGTCACTCGACGATCTTTTCAATTTTAGGGAGTCTGAAAAGAGCTTAACTATGGACTCCGTGGGGTTTCCTTTTTCATACATTTAGTCCCTCAGGCCCGAAAAAGGGTTAAAATGATACCTGAGAGTACTCTTCTAGAGAACTGAAGTTCCTTAGAATATACCTTTGTTCGTACAGTTGACCATCCAGACCGAAAAAGGGGTAAAATACCGCCGGACATACGTGACTTCAAATTTCAGTTTAACGAGCGTGAAAGGCCACAAGATTGCTCGACAATCTTTTCATGTTTAGAGGGTCTGAAAAGTGCTTAAAATAAGACCCATGTAAGGAACGTTCTTCTGGACCAATTGAACTCGACAATCTTTTCATATTTAGGGAGTCTAAAAAGGGCTTAAAGAAGACTCCACAGGGGCTACAACTCATGTATGAAACTGGTTCAGGTAGAGCCCGCTACTAGGCTTAGGCCAGGAGTCCCTTCGATAATCAACTTAGAAAGTCTCCCAAAAGGGAAGAAAACACAAACCACGGTGTAAGTCCTCCTGCATGATAGAAACCGTAGTCATGGCTTCAAGGATAGCCTCATTTGAAGGAAATTCAAAATCCAAGAAATCACGCAAACGAGGGTCGACAGCCCCAAAGGGTGAAGTAAACTGACCATACTCCATATGATGATGGAGGTTCTGACCAGGACTGGTAGAGTCTATCAACGAAGAATCATGATCACGAGGGCTTGAGGATCTACTAACAACGAGATCAGACTCAGAAGGATACTCAAGCCTACTTGGACCAAGAGGGGGAAATAAGGGCTCCCATGCCCCCATTGGATACACCAATGGATCAATTGATGATTCCAAGTCTCGAGAAGGAAAACATGATTTCACAGGTTTTTTCTCAGAAGCAATTGAACACCGAGGATAAGACACCACATAATTAACCCGTGGTGGGGTAGAGTCTACACGAACGCTAGGAACATATAAAGGGGTAGTCTGAAATAATGCTGAATTAGAATGGTGATTATCAGATGCCAACTGGTCGATAGTGACAATTCTTCCATTGCGAGGGAAATGCATCACCCAGAAGAGTGTAGACACTACAACATTCATAGCATATACACAATCACGCCCGAGAAGCATATTGAATTCTAACGGGCCTTGCACCACTCTAACATCGACAATGACATTATTCCCACCTAATGAGATAGGAAATTGAGGAAGAATCCCCAAATATTCACTAGGACGTCTGTCAAAATCCAAAAACGCATGCGAAGCAGACACAAGCTTGGAAGATCCCAAGATTTTCCAAACCGAGGAGGATAAAATACTTGCAGAGGCTCCCTCATCCACAATACATCGATAAATGTTTGTTGAATTAACTTCAACCCTTATTTGAAAAGGTGTGGCAGAAGAAAGACGAGGCTCAACAAGGTCATTCCAGTCAAAGGAAACCATCCTAGGGCTTGGAGGGGGTCTGCTCGGAACAAGCAGAATTCCCCCTTGTTTTGAAAGTATTGAATCGAAAATGCTAAAAAAATAGTCGGTAGACACGTCACTCCCCAAAATAAGAGTGGGATCATCCGATGACTACATCGGCATGACCACTTTTGCAACCAATGGTTGAATAGGCCACGAGACTACATGGTCTAAAGGCACATCACCCCCCAAAAGAGGAGTGGGATCAGCCGATGACTGCATCGACATGAACACTTTCGCAACCAATGGATGAATAGGCTGTGAGACTACATGGTCTAAAGGCACCTCACCCCCCAAAAGAGGAGTGGGATCAGCCGATGACTGCATCGACATGACCACTTTCTCAACCAATGGCTGAATAGGCTGAGAGACTACAAGGTCTAAAGGCACCTAACCCCCCAAAAGAGGAGTGGGATCAGCCGATGACTGCATCGGCATGACCACTTTCTCAACCAATGGATGAATAGGCTGAGAGACTAAAGGCACCTCACCCCCCAAAAGAGGAGTGGGATCATCCGATGACTGCATCGGCATGACCACTTTCTCAACCAATGGCTGAATAGGTTGAGAGACTACAAGGTCTAAAGGAACCTCACCCACCAAAAGAGGAGTGGGATCAGCCGATGACTGCATCGTCGTGACCACTTTCTCAACCAATGGCTGAATAGGCTGAGAGACTACAAGGTCTAAAGGCACCTCACCCCTCAAAAGAGGAGTGGGATCAACAGATGACTGCATCGGCATGACCAATTTCTCAACCAATGGATAAATATGCTGAGAGACTACATGGTCTAAAGGCACCTCACCTCCCAAAAGAGGAGTGGGATCAGTTGATGACTGCATCGGCATGACCAATTTCACAACCAATGGATGAATATTCTACGAGACTACATGGTCTAAAGGCACCTCACCCCCCAAATGAGGAGTGGGATCAGTCGATGACTGCATCGACATGACCACTTTCTCAACCAATGTCTGAATAGGCTAAGAGACTACATGGTCTAAAGGCACCTCACCCCCCAAACGAGGAGTGGGATCAACTGATGACTGCATCGACATGACCACTTTCTCAACCATTGGCTGAATAGGCTGAGAGACTACATGGTCTAAAGGCACCTCACCCCCCAAAAGAGGAGTGGGATTAGCCGATGAGTGCATTGACATGACCACTTTCTCAACCAATGGTTGAATAGACTGCGAGGAAACCTCAAAAGACTATGAATTAGAAGAGCTTGCAGACAAGGACCACAATCTTTGTACCTCTGGAATGCCAGGGAACAAATGAGTAAGGTGATCTCTCTTGCAAAGCTTACAATGGAACTTAGGCTTATGTCCTATCTGTCTAGGTTTTTTAATAGAATTAATGCCCCCAGCATGACTAGCAGTGGTTGGTTTCACATCTCCAACATGACTTGTAGAGGCTGGTGATGGGTCGATAACTTGACTTGCAGAGGCTACAGACCTATTACTAGTATGACTAGCAGTGACTGGACTCTTTCCCCCAGCATGACTTGTAGAGGGTGGGTGTGTGCCCCCAGCATGACTTGCAGAGGGCGGGTGCTGGTATTCAACGTGACTTGCAGAGGTTGTTGACCTATCTCCAACATGACTCACAAAGGTTGGTGATTTCTTCTTCCTATTCTTCCTCTTTCTATTTCGTTTAGACTTCTGGTTACTAGTAACTCTACTTTCACCAGAGGCAGGAGAAGGAGGAGGAGAAGACTCTGCTGACGAAGAAACATCAACAGGGTGCTCATGACTTAAGGTGCTTAACTGAGAAGCATCAAGAGAATTTGGGACATTTGGAATGGTACCCAACCAAACCGGTAATCCCACATTCAACCCAGGAATGTACAAAGTGGCCATCAAAGGGACACCAACATTTTAGAAGAAGGGAACATCAAAAGAATCCCCTTGCAAAGGGGTTCCTTGGTTGGTATGGTCAAGAAAATTATCCATGAATATCCTATGCATAGGTTCTCCCCTTGCAGGATCGTTCAAGTATGTAAAAGTCTCACGCACTGACTCTAGCAAACCAGTGGTATCAAAACAACGCCTATAAAGAGGCGGCTCCACGTTTCTAAGCGGAAGACCAAAAAGTCCTCACGATCGACAGAGTGGGCGGTCTACCACCCTAGGTCAGAGACCCAAAGCCATGACTAACTAACTCACTATGGAAAACTAGGGATCATAGAGCACACACTAAAAGTTCGTAAAGACAAATCAAGTAAATGACTAACTAGTTGGAAGAACAATTACAACAACCAACACTAGAGCAACTTACCGATGCAAGTGAAAATCGAACACAAAATCACCCTATGGGTATACTCTGCAAAGCGTGGCCCGATGTCTATAATAGGTACCGTGGTATACCCCCGCATTCACCTGTGTATGTCTCTAAAAAATATAGGCAACTAGGTTGCCAGCGTGCGAACAGTCACCAGGCAGGTACAGTCGAAAGTCGGGTAGACCACAATGAGCAGAGTATTGAGCCCGAAACCCGTCAAGGGTATCGAAGGCAAGTGGTCTGGAAGACAACTGAGGACCTCAAATGGATTCAAGACCCACGAAGCTCCGCGGCAAATGCAATCGACAGAATCCCAAGACAAACCCTCTATATGTGTTCTCCACTATAATTGGTCCAGCTTTGGAGGGGTTATCTCCGCTACCTTTTCGCACACGACCTTGTGTTTAGCCTTTGTCTTAGAGGGGGGTCCCGGATATCTTTCATGATACTGGACTTTGACACTCCCTATCATAGACTCTTATGTATGTTTTGCAGCCTTGAAGAGTTTCCTCTCCAACCTAAATCAAGGCTCTAGCCTAGACTAGTTGATGAACCCTATAAAAATAAAGTCTAGTTGATTTTAATTAGCGTTCTTTTTACTGGCTTGATTTACTCAAAAGGGTATGGTAGTGAAACTAATGGTGTTAAGACTCTTGTGAAAAAATGATGAAACTTACATGAACACTGGCAAAGAATGATTATATATATATATATATATATATATATATATATTTGAAATGCTTTTAAGATGAGAAGAAAACACAACACTATGGTAATTTCTTTTCTTTTTCAAATAATAATGCAAAGAAAATGCCAGGAAAGAAAGAGATCTAACAAACTACTTTTTTATATTTTCTTGCAATCAAAACAGAAATAACAAAAGATTCTAAAAGAAACTGATGAATGCACAATTCATGGCCCCCCCATTTTTTTTGAAATGCAACTCATTTTTCTTAAAATTTCAAGCTAAAAATAAGTTGAAAAAGCTAAGAAATAGAAGAAATCTTTTAATGAAAAAGCAATCTATTGTTGCGATCAAACCCAAGTTACTGACCGCTATGATAGAGACCCAAAAACCTAAGAGGTATAACTCTTGACAAAGGAAAGGATGACTGCCTTACCCTAAACTAAAATTTTCTCTACATGCACGCTGCTGATAGTTCAACAACAAGCGTGTGCACGTGAGCTGTGTAAAGTCAGGGCATGTGTACACGCGTGCTGGCCTTATATAGGCCGCGTGTACGTATGCAACTCTTCAAAAAATGAAATGACAAGCAATCAAGCACTGGCAAAGACTATTGGTATTGAGAACCAGAATCTCTTGAAGACTTAGAAACTTACTTTAACAAAAAAATAAAACAATTGAAGGAAAATTTCATAGAACAAAACCAATCTGAGGTGAAACCTAAGCTACAAAACTGCAAAAAACAGAGACTAGAATGAGTTCCAGAAAACCCCTGAGAAGGATTACTTCTGACAGGGGAGAGGATGAATGCCTCCCTAAAAGAAATTTTCTGAAATCATACACGTGACTGACACCTCCTCAACTAGCGTGTACACGTGGGCTGTGTGAGGGTAAGGCGTGGGTACATGCATGCAGACCTTATACTGGCCGCGTGTACCTCTATGGGTCTCGAAAAAAAATGTAGTCAAGCAAAAAAATAGAGATATCTGGTATGGAAGACCATAATCTCTATTAGCTCAGACTTTTGCAGAAACTTTAAAAACAAGAAATGAAACCAGTTCTTAAAAATACCCAAGAAAAAACATTCCCAGAAACCCTAGAGATCCCCAGTATGGTCGCCAATTCTGTTGTGAGTGGGAAATCCCTCTATGGACTAGCACTTAGGGTTTTATCATGCATGCAAAAAAGACCTAAAGATTCCTACTTTCTACCGTCGTCTCGGACCTAATCCCCATTATTCTTAAGCAAATGCGTAGTTAAGAAGATCAAGTGAGCATACCTTATTTCGAGCATTTGATATCGATCCTTCTTCACGCTTGATCACTCTTTGACCGCAACTCTCCTCCCAAGGCTGACCTGCATTCACACAAGACAAACAAAGAACTCCATGTGCATTTGATCTATAGATTAATGGGTTAGAGATTCAATCAACATGTATGCAATAAACCATGAAAACCTCATATGGTGGGACGGGAAAAGTACTTCTTTATTATTAACTTCAACAAATCAAATTACAATGATGAAGCTGACCACTGCTCCACGAACCTGGTCCTGGGATCCTCTTCAATTGTCCTCCAACTTCTTTTCTCTATATTTCTCTTTGCACAAGGATGGCTAAAGGTTGGGACAAAGGGAATGCACAATCGAGTATAGTTTCTTTACTATGTCTCTCCTCTTCCAAATGGGACCCCTAACCCTTCTTTTATAGGCTAGAAGAATCTAGGTATTTGGTCAAAATTTCGACCATGCATCGCCGAAAGGTTTAGTTAACTCACCCAAAGTTGTGTGTTCCATCAACAACTTTCCTTTTTTCGTTCTTTTGTAGGTACACGTGGGTTGTCTTGGGTCAGCTAGCGTGTACACGTGTGCAGTAATGGAGCAGGGTGTGCGGGCCTTTATAAAAGGGGGTTTTAAGAAGAGTTGTTCAACAGTGTTTTGGCAAAGAAGGAATCTGAGATGGCCTGATGCCAGGTAAGCATGTCTGGTTAAAATTAGGGTTATAACACCTCTATACCATTTTAGCCTCTCGCTAAGTCCCGAAACTTGGATTGCATATAAAAATTGTTATAGTGATAACATGTGCTCCAACTGGGGATGCTATTGTCCCTGCGACGTAGCAAAGAACGGTAGACCGAGTGCCTACCCATTGGGCTGTGATTTATTCCTGCAATATGAATATAGCAACCTTCATTCAGAAATTTTGAAATCTACTCAACATAACTCAGGGCCTTCACCTCAGGCTTCAATTATGCTGCTTTTATTTCAATTCTTTCATGCAAAAAATGAAAATGGTTATGTACAATGAATGGAAAAGGTGATGATTGTTTTAAATGATATAATGTTTGAGGAACCTGCCATTCATAGGCCCTCCTCCAACAATGTCTCCATTAATTTCCTGTATCAGATAAGCATTACTCCCATGGTATGCTGCAATCTTGAACAGTCTCAACCATAGGTGGTAAAATTTCCCATGCTTTCCCTTATCTTCATTTTTGGCATCCCATTTCAATACAAAGTCTCTGACTTTAAAATTATCTTCTTTGTTATGTCTGTCAAAATATTTTTTGATCTTGTCTTGGTGCATCTGAGCATTGTTGAAGGCCTTTTCTGCAAGATACCAGATATATAAAATATGCAGAACATAAATGAAATGCTAGAAATGACAGGATAACAGTAAAATATCCAGCATAATCTTCACAATACACAGAATTCGGCGAGGGGTAACCATTGAGCCCACTAGTGTTGTTTTTCAGATGCAAAGCACCTCAGATAGGTTTCCAAACACTTATTGACAACTTCCGTTTGACCATCTGCCTGGGGATGATAAGCTGAGCTGAGATGCAATTGTGTGCCTTGTAGCTTAAACAGTTCTTGCCAAAAATTGCTTGTGAAAGTTGGGTCTCGATCAGAAACAATAGAGTTTGGCATGCCATGAAG
>ML803339.1:66511-91807 GCA_009831015.1 Picea engelmannii | reverse complement strand
GTTATGCTGAAGGAAAGCCAAGCCAAAGTCAGTTTGTTGCAGGGAAGCCTTTGAGGTGGAAACGCTGTCGGATCGTTTCTGGGAGCTTGGAGCATCAGTTTTGCATGCCGTTTCTTTCATTGGGTTCTAGAGATTTGGGAGAATAAGACCAGATCAGTATTGTAGCCTTTTGGCATTGCTGAGATGTAATTTTGAGCACTTGAGCAGAAATAAAGAAGCCTCCCCCACAAAGAAAAGGCCCGGAGACGTAGGCAAACATTGTGCCGAACTCCGTTATCAACCTGCGTTCTTATGGTTTGCTATCATTTATTTATTTCAGATCTGCATATGTGTATTTGAATGGCATAATCCTCTTCTTTCCTCATTCTTTCAATAATTTCTCAAAATGGTTAATTAATTCATGCAAGTAAAACTCAACCATAATCAGTTAAAAGATCCAACGGATCATCTGTGGCAGACATTTTTAGTTTTTTCTTCAAGCTTTGGATCAGCTTGTCTTTCTCTTCCAAGGAGGCTTTCACTCCTTGAGGGCCTTCATATTCTAATTTCTTGACTTAAGTCTACCAAACTCAGCTGGATTCTTTCTCTTGTCTCAACTATCCCTCCAACTTAAGTGCATGAGTTTTCAACCTTGAAACCTTCAAGCTCAGACCCAGGTAGTTCGAATATAGAATGTCACTAGTGTTTCTGTGGAATTTCACCTTGTCTGGGGAACTAATGTTTTCATAGTGAAGAATTATGCTGAGAAGTATTTTCTACCTCAGGTATCAACTCTCTTATTTCACTCATGGCCAATATTTCTTTCACAGCATATTGCTTCACTAAATCTTCTTTAGATTGGTAGGCTACTCAAGGTGCTTTATCAAAAATGTGCTTTTTGCTGCTAAAATCTCTTGAGCTTCTTTCACTTTGGGGCATGCTTCTTTTACCATCTTCTTCCTTGTTGGTGCCACTCTCCACCATATCCATATTTACTTTCTCTTTAGTCTCTTCTTCCTCTATATCTACTATCTGTGGATATTGTGTGATCTTTATCTTCTTGGGAGCAGTCTGCTGACTACTAGTGCCTAGGGTCTTTGAAATGATTCTCTTGGTGTAGACAATTAATTTGGGAACTTGGAGTATCATATTCTGAGAGGTATGTTGTGTCTTATTATGATGTAGGGTTGGCTCCACTTGTTGTGTTTGAGAAGGCTACAAGATGTCTTCCATATCAACACAAGTTTCCAAATTTTCCAATTTGTCAAAACCTTCAACATACTCATGTTCATAAGGGCCCTGTTTTCTCATCAATATTCTTTTAGATATGACCTGATGTGGATCATATATTCTCCCTTGTAGTTGTGAAAATCCAAACTCCTTGAGTTTGGCCTGGATTTGAGATAAGCAAGATCTAGTCTTCACAACAAAGGGTCCTATGATGAAAGGAAATTTCAGGTTGGACACCTTGTGCATTTTTAGGAAATGTTCTGTCTCTAGGGCGATTATTTTCCCGATGAACTCCAGGGAAAATACTTTGAGTGTCAGAAATATAGGGAGAATGTAAGGGGACTCTTGAAAACCATATACCCAAATTATTGTAGACTGCATGAACAACACCAAATCTCCTACTTTGTGTTCTGGATTTGGCTGCAAATAAATTTTCATGTCCTCCAGGACTCTTGGCAGGATGGTGTTGAAGATCAATTTGTAAACTCTAGACATGATCTTATTTATGAAAATGAGCATTGTAATTCTTTTGAATTCAGTGGAGATGAATGTTTCTTCAGGGAACTCTCTCTTATTTATCTCCAAGAACATTTTCAGCAAGTATGTGTAATACCTGAAGTGCCTTAGTGATTGGAAGTTCATTAGCTGTTTGTGTACATTATAATCTATGCATTTATCAAAACTGATACTGAATTACTAACTGGAATCCGACTGGAAAAAGGTTAACATGAAACCTAACATGACCTCAACTACATATTTGTCATTATCTAAACCTAAAATTTGACTGAGTTTGAAACAAGCCCACTAGATTTCGATAACCATGACATTTACATTCATTAGCAAGGACAGACTCTCAGAGTGATGCTCGTGTTTGAAAATTGTCTACAAAAATAGGTTTTTGACCTCGGGGGAACATTCCCTATAAACCATAACTAGATTTTATTTCTCGAAGGGTTGAGATGCTGTGGAGGGGGACTCTGGTATGTCAAGGGAGGATCGAATGGATGACCTATCTATTCTACATAGGACCTCTGACCCTAACTTATTTAAAACGACCGTTTCTTCCTATGAGTATTGTTCCGCGCACCAAACTATGAATTCCGGGAAAGGGAATGCAACTTCGGTGGCATAAGGGACTAAGGGACTTCGAGAAAGGGTATCTGTCTCCCTACATTATCTGACAAATTGGCTCTGGACACGGAGACGGGTGAGACGGTTATTTTGGTGTCGAACACATCAAAGTCTCTGTCAATTAGGGTTTCTTTGCTTGGTGGGGGATCTTTCTTTGTTATAGACAAAACGACAGGATCCATGGCGATGATGAAAAATACCTACGAATGAGCGGAAGACGCGTGGATTTGGTGCACTGTTGAGCTTAAGTTCGACTGATTTTTCAAATGATTTGAAAAAACATAAAATAATGAAAAGGGTTGCCCATTTATATAAGCTTCCCGATAGCGGGGACGATGCAAAGTGGTTTGTGGTAGACTGATTTTCACCCCAATATGCATCTAGTGGCACCACATGGTCCTAAGTCGAAACCACAGTATTTTTATTGGCCCTCTTTCAAACAATTAACCTCTGTGCTAGTTCTCCGCCTGATATGGTCTTTGACCGTTAAACTATGGTGCCTGAGATATGTGGCCCGCCAGTTCCCATCAACTCCGAGCTTCTTCTAGATTTAGCCTTCTTCCGCTAGATGTGGTCCTGTCTTCTAGTTTATCGCGCCTCTATACCAGTTTATCCTCTCGCTAAGTCCTGAAACTTGGATTCCATATAAAAATTGTTATAGTGATAACAGGTCCTACTAGTGTTCCCACACAATATGGTTATCACTAGTATCAACGACCTAATCAACAACTACTGTTATTGGCTACTTTATATCTTCAATATCTGTCACATTTAACAATTGATCCCATTCTTCATGCCCCATTTTGGCATGCCACCCCTGCCAAATTACCATCTAACATTCTGAAATTTGATGGAAAAGTTGGGGAAGATCCTAACAATCATGTTATGAATTTCCATTTATGGCGTTCTTCCAACTCTTTGATGGACGATTCCATTCGTCTTAGACTTTTTCAAAGGACACTTATAGGTGTGGCAGCAAAATGGTACATTCAACTAGTGTGTAACTCCTTTGAAGACTTTAATTCTCTTGACATGGCTTTCCTGACGCATTTTCAGTTGCCTGTATGGTACGAGACCATTACAGAGCTTTTGACCTCACTCCAACAATCCTCTTCCACCCATATATCCAATCATATTCATGAATGGATATGGAAAACATAGTTGATTAAGGCTCCCATTCCATACCAACTCCTCACAGATTGGTTTACAAAGTCACTCTTGCCTCCCATCGCCTGTGATGTCACTATGGGAAATGTAGTTACCGAGGAGAAGGCTATCAACCATGCACAATATTTGGACATGGTTTATTCCCAGTATGGCACACTTTACAATCTAATCCCTAATGCTCCTCATTCATTAAATGAACCAACAAGACCTGCTCCAGAATCTAATTCCATTCCAAACACCACAACTACTTCTGCTCCTGCACAAACCTCTGAGGTCAATGTGGCCCAATCCACTTCATCTCAACAACCAAGAGGTAAGAATAAAAACAAGGTTAAATCCAAGAAATATTCTAAGGGGTGGGATAATTCTAAGACCACTGATACTCAACTGATGAGGAAGCCTAAATCTCCTTGTATGATTTGTGAGGAATACCACTACATGAAATACTACCCTCATCATGAGGTTGTTGCTAAATAGTTGAAGGGTACCTCCCAACATGTTCAACAACAACACTTGGTTTCAAAAATCTTGCCCCTCCGCAAGGGGGCAATGAAGGTCGTTCCCACCATGGGGATGCTTCCAGATGTTCCTCTGAGGTGCACATGTTTAAGATGGTTAAAGTCATGACTCGTGCAAATACCTATGACACTCCTCCAAGTGATCATACTAAATGGAATGCTATCGATCAACCCTCTAGTTACACTCCTCCTCTATATTCTAATCCTCTTCAGATTGAGAAACCGATTTCCAACGTAGCATTGTGCCCTCCCAAGAATGTAATTCGAAAATAAACATTTATTCGTAATTCCCACGCTTCCAAAAAATACAACATATTTTAAGATTTGGTGTAATCCCCTTGTGCTATGTCTACCCTCGAAATTCTACAACACTGTCCAAGTCAACATAGAACACTTTTGTCAGCCATTGGAGCCATCGATCTTGAGGAGTCGAACCTGATTACATTTAATATAGATTATATTAAGGAGAGGGTCTCGCACCACGTAGCATTCCAAATTCAAGTTTTGGTTGGTGGAAAAAATATCCATCACATGGTTTTGGATGAGGGAGCCTCCACCTGTGTCATGTATTTTCCCTTTTGGAGAGCCCTTGGTTCTCCTACACTTACCCAGTCCCCTACCACCTTGAAAGCATTTGATGGACGTGGTTTCCAACCTCATGGAATATTGCAATATTTCATTGTGACGTTGAAGGATAAGACCATTTTGGTCAATATCGAAGTGGTCAACACACCCCTGGATTATAATTTTTTACTTGTTCGTAGTTGGATCTATGCGATGACTGTCGTCGTATCTTCGGTGTTTCGTATCTTACGATTTCCCCATAAAGGAAAAATTATCATTTTTGACCAACTTGAGTATACAAATCCATATGTCCACAATGCTGCAGTGAATAATGTCCCTTTTCTAGGACATAATGGTTTTCAGAGTGTAGGTGTAGGTCTTCTTAAGGATTCCTTGCTCATGGGGGTTTTCCCTTTGCATGCTCCTCCCACCGCACAGGTTGCCACATTAAATGTGATTTTGACTCAGGTGCGACAACCCATATAATTATCTTATCCTTTGGTAGTACCTAGTCTCGACGAGAATAGTTCATTGTCTATGTCAAGCTCTTTAAAAAATGAACCATAGCCCCTTCCATCCAAACCGAGTCTCACTCTAGATCGAACACTTGAACCTTCTTTTCCTCTGCCTAGTGAAAATGTTCCCATTAGTAACCAGACACTTAAATGAGGAAAGCCGAACAAGAGTCACTGGAGGAAACGACACTCGGGGCCAGGTCTCTAGCCTCTGGACATCATGCTGGAGCAAAACCACTAGCTTCTATCATGCAAGTTGAGGGAAAAGCACCTATGGAGAGACACACTGCTAGGAGTGATCCTCGTATGAGGGTTGTCCCCATCGTAACATAGTAGTTTTTTCTTGAATGAGATTAGTCTTTGTTCTTTCTCATGCTTGTTAAAACATGAGAATAGGTTACTGAGTACAATTTTATCTATTTTTTAGACTCATAAAATATATACAAAAAATGAACTCTTTGGAGACTCCTTTAAGCTCTTTTTAGACTCCCTAAACATGAAAATATTTATGAGTGATATTGCTTCCTTTCACACTCGTTAAAATATTTGAAAGGGAGTCTTTCGAGTGGTAGTTTATCTCTTTTTCGGCCTCGTGAGACTAATTATGAAAAATGAATACTCTAATCAATAATGATTAGAAGAGTTCTCCCCTGTATTGTTTTACAATTTTTTTGGGGCTTGGGATATTAAACGTACAGAAAAGTCATCCATGGAGTCGTCTTTAAGTTCATTTCAAACTCTCTAAACATGAAAAACCACTGGCTCGTAAAACTATACATTGAAGGACCTATGTGAGTCTGATATCCATGACCCATACAAGATCAAACCCTTCCTTCCTTAGGTTCGAGAAATATATGTCGAGGGACTCATCTGAAGGATGAGCTATACTGAGCATCTGTTACTGATCCAGATTATTTTCGGCACGAAATGAGAGTGGAGATATCATAAATAAATGCATAGAGATATCATGGATATCCAATAATATAACAAAAATGTATCAGATATGCAACCATAAACACAGAGATACAATAATACATGATTTCTCTTAATGAAAGAAATGTACAGAGACTGTAAAAATACAGAGTGAAAGACTCGCTAGAATGGTGGCAGCTTATATTTGAGAAGAGACGTGACAACTACTTGCATTCGCAAGAAGATGATTACAATGAGGCTCTGAAGGCCTTTTTATAATAAATAGGAATGCCAAAAACCCTAGACATCCAAAAACTTAACCCTAGGAGATGAAGCGCCAAAATTCATGTGGGCCCCGTTCGGGTAACTTAGTACTTCAACTTCCCGTGGTCGTAACTTTTGCATACAATCTCCATTTTAGGCGCATGGTATCCCTTTATAAAGGTATCGTCGAGGAGATTCATTTTGGGGGAAATATCGAAGGAAATTCTATATTGCTCCCCATTTTCCCAAAAAATGTTGTTTAGGGCCTGAAAATGGCTTCGAAAGTTTCAGGACCCAAAAAACTGCTAAAAATAGTAAATTACCAAAATTGCCAGAAAACGGTTTTGAGCCAGTTGGAAAAGGTGGGTGGCCACCGATATCCACCTGGATCAATCCTCCCTCTTTAGGAAGCAATGGTATCCATTGCGTTGAGTTCCCAGGGGAGAGGGAAAAACGTTTGCTAAATCTGCATCTTGATGAGCTGCTTGCCTTGTTGGAGAAGTTGCGCTGCTTAGCTTGTGGAAGATTGTCACGAACTTGTTGTTGGCGGAGTTGAATCTTTTCAACCAGTTAGGCTATTTGAGATGACTGTGTGCAGAAGGAATCTTTGTTTTTTGCTGCAATCTTGTCGACCTGCTTCTGTTAGATAGAAGGTGCTTGGGCCGAGGCTGTAGTGGTTGCAGTATCCTTTTGTTCACCTTTTGAACATATTGTGAAGAAGCTGACTTTTGTAGTATGAGATACTACCTTGTGAAATTGTTTAGGTGGAACAATAGTCGGAACTACCTCTGGTATTTTGTAGAGATTCTCCCCTAGAGAAACAATGAAACTGTGGGGTCAATACTCATAAACATCATGGCATCTCCACATATATGGCTGGCCCAAGAGAAAATCATAGAAATCCAGTGGGGCAACATCACATAATACCTCATCCTTGAAGGGATAGATGCCGTATGATAATATAAATTGTTGGATGACACGAAGATCTCGTCCTTAACGAAGCCACTTGATATTGTATGGTTGCGGGTGTGGTGTTGTCGACAATACCAACTGTTTGATGACCTATGCTGAGATGAGGTTCTTCTGGATTCCACTATCAACAATAAAATGCAGTGGTGTCCCCTTCACCCACATCTGTGAATGAAAAAGGTGCTCCCCCTCTTCAGGATCTATTGGTTCTTCTGGTTGAATTGTTGTGGTCACGACAATAGCAGTGGGGTCTGTGTCAATGATATATCCTTTACCAGTATTTTCATAATCAGATTTTGAATCAGGGTTCGGCTCCTTGTCTTTGATATCGACCACCGATGACTATTTTGAGAGACATTCATCAGTGTTGTGCCAGGAGATTTTGTGGAAATCGCACCATTTTCCGGTGTCCTTCTTTGTCTTCCCGTGACCCTTCTTTGCCTGTGTCTTGGAATGGTTTTTGGGAGACTGTTTTTTAGGGCCGTCTTTTTCATACTTTGGTTGTTACAGTTTTGCAGACCCAAAATCCCATTTGTTCTGGTGGTTAAATTTCTACTCGATTTTAAAAACATATTGATAAGTAGCACCGATTGATGAGATATTCAGAAAATCCATTTCAGTTTGGATGTATCTGTGTAGAGCCCCACGATATTTTATAACCAAATGTCGTTCGGAGTCTTTGATACCCAACTTGGTGTGTAAGGTATGGAAGGTATTGGTGAACTCTAGAACTGCTTGGCCTCTCTCTTGCCGTAGTGTGGTCCATCTCATGTATTGGTCCTCATAGTTTCCAACAGGGTAATATTGTTCCTTTACCACATCCACAAAAAAATCCCAAGTGGGCTCGGCCTCATATATTCTAGACTCCTCTATGGAACTTTTCTCCCAGTAAGTTTCCCACTAATTTTTGACACGGGGGAGATATTTAAGGAGCGCGAAGGTGATCTTTTCCCTGTCAGAAAAATTATGAACAGAGAAATAAACTTCTAAGAGATTTAACCATTTGTCTAGGGCATCCGCATATATCTGACCTTCAAATACAGGAATATCAAAATTAACCTGTACCTTGAAAGGAGAGGTGCTTCCAAAGTGGTTGTTTGATGAAGATGCACCTGTTGCTATCGGCGGGCATTGAAGAATGTAGGAAAAATTCTCCATCATTTCGTCCCTCTGTCACGTGAGAGCTTGCTCAAGCAATAGATTGATAGGATCGTCTGCTCCGTCGCTTTTATTTTCTTCTGTCATGGAGGGTTTCTTGGGTATGTGAGAGATATTGTCTTCAAGAGAGAAAATATCTAGACCCAACTTTCTATACTCGGACCTCGTCGGGGACATGCACTAAAAAATGATCAAGAGCATCCTTCTCTGATACCATTGATCTGGATAATTTTTAGCACAAAATGAGAGTGGAGATATAATAAATAAATGCACAGAGATATCATGGATATCCAATAATATAACAAAAATGTATCATAGATGTAACCATAAACACAGAGATACAGTAATACATGATTTCTATTAATGAAAGAAATGTACAGAGACTGTAAAAATACAGATTGAAAGACTCGTTAGAATGGTGGCAACTTATCTCTAAGAAGAGATGTGACGGATACTCGCATTCACAAGAATATGATTACAGTGAGGCTTTGAAGGCCTTTTTACAATAATCAAGAATTCCAAAAACCTAACCCTAGGAGATGAAGCGCCAAAAGTCATGTGGGCCCTTTTTGGGTAAGTTAGTACATCAACTTCCCGGAGTTGTAACTTTTTCATACAATCTATGTTTTAGGTGCATGATATATTGTTGGAAAGGTATCATTGAGGAGATTCATTTTGGACACAATATCAAAGGAACTTTCATATTGCTCCCTGTTTTCCCAAAAACGTTGTTTAGGGCCTCAAAATGGCCCCGGAAGTTAAAAACTGCTAAAAATAGTAAATTACCAAAATTGCTAGAAAATTGTTTTGAGCCAGTTGGAAAAGGTGGGTAGCCACCGATATCCACCTGGATCAGTTACCCTCCTTAAAATCGTTAAAAAAATAAAGAGATACACACATATCTGGGTGGGGGAAAATTGAAGGAATTGGGTCAAGTTTTTTGAAATCCTTTATGGCAATTATTGTTTCCCTTTAACATGGCACTTTTTTGCATCTTGTCTTATAGTTGGGTAATCTGCATGTCTCTGAGTCATACCAATTCCACATGTCTCCGTAATTTTTCATCCCAGTTGAAGAGTGTTCATATTTTTGCCACATTACGTTCTTGGTACTCGTCAATTCAATGCTTCCAAGTTAGTCATCGTGCTTCATACTGTTCAAGGGAAGTTTCACTTTGAACCATCCATTTTTAGTATTACTATTTTCCATTTCCCATGTCAGTCCATACTCATTTGAATCACCATCTCACATCACTTTCCCGTGTCAGTTTCATGTCAATTATGGGGGATACATCAAGGCCCTCCTTCGACGATTCTTTTCCCGTCGACTTCCACACATTGTCCAGGAATTAGAATTAGAAACTAGTTAGTACCTTGGGACCTGCATGCCTCAATGGCAGGTCTCCTTGCTTTCAAAAGTAGGTTAACATAATTGACCTCTGATCGGATGATTCCACAAATGTTTGACCTGAACTCATTTATTCACATTTGCTAGAATGTACTAGGGTACCTTGAGAGTCATTGAAATCATTGGTGATTTCCCTCGCACTTGTTAACGATTTACATCAATGACTGGTAATAAAGTGGTTTCTACCATGTTCGATATCAAGTCATCTATTCACACAGATAGATCTGTACCACATAGGGATAGGGATGAAGACCCTGGGTTGGGTTCTCACTCTGTTATCTGCTTTACCTAGGCTACGATGGATATCATTTGAGCATGTTGATATATATACTGTCACAAAGATACACTTTGTATTGATCCGTGGCTATGTTTTTTCATCTTGTATCTCCACTGTGTATTTTTGGTGGCTGCAATCAGTTCATGTTATGGAGGTATGGATATGGATTGTATCTCTGGTAGCCAAATCCTTAGTTAGTGTTCTCATGGATCTACAGTGTGTTGGTCAACGATCGTGCTTTGAGTCATCTTATATTTTGAGCATAGGTATGTCTTCCTAGGAAATGGACCATATATTAATACTGTTTGATGATTGTTTGTAACTTCTTCTAAGATATCCCACTCCAACACCCTTGTATTGAATAATTTTTAAAGTGTTTTGATCATCGGTTTCTCTTCTAACCTCACACTTTATGGGACATCTGTTAAACATCAAAATGCCACATTTGTGCTTCCCACCCTAAGTGTCGCAAAGTGACATATGCACCTCAGTAAGTGTTGCATTCACTATCACAAGTTTTGTATGCATCTTCCCAAGTGTCACATTCAATTTTTTAGGTGTCGACACCCATTGACACCATTAAAACAATTTTTCATGGCCCCTAAGTCATATGGGAGAGGAAAACCATCATTTCTAGGTCAAAACACACTTTTTGCTTGGAAAATTCGACCCTTTTTTGAGCATTTATGAATGGTGGTTTCCCCCTTCCCATACTGGGGGTGGTCACATGGAAATCCCTTTGGCACTATAGGGGAGCTCCATTTCTAGGGTTCTGTTGTATCTCTTAGAGAAAGGGGGGATCTCCTCCACCTTAATCTATGGTCCAACTCCTTCAGATTGGGTTAGTTGTGTTCGACCCTCATGCTTGGGCTTCACTTTAGGATTTGATCCAAGCATAAAAGATCCATATCCTCAACCATATCCCTCATTTTCTCATGGTAGTTATACCTCTCAAGCCTATATATTTAGGGATTTCCAAGGTGAAGAGGAGGAAGATTTCAGGTATCAAATCGTTTATCTTGGTATATTCGTGCAAGGGATGGATGAGGAGGGCTTGGAGAAGTGTTGCATCATCATCCATAGTTTGTAAGTATTATTTTTGGGTTCTCATTTGAATATACTTGGCCTATTTCCTTCAAGCTTGTGTATTCTTGCATGTTCTTGTCTATTATCGCTTCAATCATCTTAGATGAATTTGTTTGATCCAATCAACTAGAGTAGGATATCTTTGTTTCTCTTTGGTTCCCATCACAGGTATCAATTTTCACTAGGGAGTTTGGAGATCAAGCTCAGATTGGAAGCAACGAGGACAAACTTCGAAACAAGGTGCATCACACTCTTTCTCTCTCTCCCTTTCTGATTAATTAAACTAAATTCAAAGGGATGTTAGTGTCCACCTGTAGTGTTTTTTTCTTGGTATAGGGTTCTGTAATCCAAGGGAGGTTTCACTTGTCCGTAGGGGAAACATTCTGTAACACCTAACCACCACCAAGATGTGATTTATATGTTAAATAAAAAAAACATGTGAATGAATCTAGTTCATGGGCATCAATTATAGGAACCATTAACATTTCATTGTAAAATTCCTTTCCAACAGGCTTAAACTACCAATGCCCCAAAACCCTAAACCCTGAATTTCCTAAGTGTAATGGGGAAAATAATCATTTGGAGAAACAATTTCATGAGGGGAGAGAGAGAAAAAATTTCTTGGGCATGTCACTGGTGGAGTTGAGGCTTGAACTGAGCAACCTCAACCTTAAATGAGAACATACTATGTGGAAGAGTGTTTGGAGGCCATGGTAACCTAGTGGTTGCAACAAAGTAAAGTGAAGGCAAACTAAGGATGAGCACGTTTCTAAAAAATGATGACAAGGAGGATGACTGAGGATGCCTTCATGGTCATCCTAGGCCATCAATGATTCAAATGAAGAAAATGTCTCATTCGAGGGCATAAGATTCATAACAAAAACATTAACCTACCCACCAATTGACCTAGTCAGGACAAATTTTCATTAGTTTGATAACCATTCAACCAATTGATGGACCTCATCGTTGACTTTATAATGTCAATGAAAATATGCTCACTGGCATGAGATTCTTGGTCACTTCACCCAAGCATCCATTATAACAAAGAAAAATCCATATATTCCTCAAGGGATAAATATTTATTATTCATTGACATGTCACGAGATACAATGAGTGTGCATACAAATACACATAGGGGTGATCAATCATGTCCTTGGTAAATGGAATGACTTATCATTATTACATATTAATTATACATTACATAATAATCATCCTATGACTATTATTACATGGTATTTATTTATTACATTATGATAATCAAAGTAATATACTTTAGGTATATTACAAGTCTCCGCCCCTTAAAAAAGCTTTGTCGTCGAAACATAGGCAATGAGAAACTATTTTGATAGAATGAACAATATTTTGTAACTTTCATTGATTAGATAAGTTTGAGGACATGGGGTGGTATGACATTATGATATTTGAACAATATTAGCGCATTGAGAAAGGATCAGTCCATCCAAACTCAATTGTTTTCGCTCTTAATCCTTGATGGTTGATTGTTGTGTTGTTCCTGAGATTAAACTTAAGGCTCAAAGAATAATGTCAGGCATCACAAATATAAAGGAATGCTTTTAAAATGTGTTTTTTATTCCGTTAGTTATATAATAATTAATCCTCAAATGAAACTAATGACAGAGCAGGACAGAGGCTGTAATTTGTCGTCTGAGTCGATTTATAAAATCAGATGATGTGGGAGAAACTTACAAAACTATGAAACAAAATGAGGCATCAATTGAATATGAATCTTAACCTGTTCACAGTAGAAGAAAATAAAGAATGCACCATTGAAAGGATATGAGATGCAGTGAATCCAAGTAGCTCACAACTCTTGTATTTACTTATAGTGAATACAGAGGAAAAAATGTTTGCTTACCAAATGATCGGTTTAATGTGATTGCAATAGAAGTAGTACTAAATTGCAAACACTCACTTATCAAGGAATAACATACAAAAAGCTAGAGATATGAAATAGAGGAGAACAACATAAATCAAACTACACAAAAGTTGGAATCCCTGTCTGCACTTGTATTAATACTCACAAAATGAGAGTTTTCTCTATTACATCCGACAATAAGCCACCTGAAATAAGTCTTTGATTTATATATTTATACAAAATGGTCTCAACCTGAAACAGTCGGACTTCTCAAGACCTAAATGATAAATATTACAATATGTAAACTGAAAGGTCCCATAATCATTCACTCTGTCTCTTCGCCTGCAGGTAGGGACGTTTCTTCTTCATATCTTCTAGCTCGGAGACAACTGGCATTTGATCATGACTCATGGAAATAGTAGGTGCAGGTTGTCTCATTTGTTTCCAGATGTTATAGCTTTCCTGTTTTCAACACACTAGACACATCTACTTACTAGATGCACTACTAACCTGGAAGGTTTTGTTCTGTCATTTGCCTCGAAAATATACAACTTCTTTTCTATATGAGGAAACCTATCTTGTATCTTCCTTGCTTCCAACGATACAGTCTGTAGTTGTAAACTGGGATCCACTATCCACTTGTTAATCTAGATAAGTTCAATTTGTTTAAATTGTTGTATGGCCATCTGGGCCTATTCTATGATTGTCTTGGCAGTAAGTTTATTTTTTGCTATGTCAATATTCCCTAGAGTCCCAAAGATACTATCTCTTTCGAATTCTAGCTACCCCTTGTCGAGTGAAGACAACGCTTCCTCACAAGCCTTATTTACTTCCCTGGACAATCTCTTGCTTTCAACCAGATTTGTCTCCCATGTCTTCAGGATTATGTCACCTCGGGTTTTCTCCGAAAGAGATAATCGGGGGATATTTACCATTTCATCCCTTGGTTCTATTAAAATTTCTTTCTGGAACGTAGCTTGAGTTGCAGTGGCTTCTCTCTCCTTAATGTAAATGTTTTTTGGAGAAAGGTCCGCCACCCGATAACAACTTTGAACAACTTCTACTTTCATAAAAAGGTTTTCCTAGGATAATTCCATCTTCTCTTGCACCTCCAATGCCTGATCTTGGAAAGTGGCCACCTCCACTACTGTAACTTATACCTTGTCCTAAAGTTGTTTGATCAATTCTTCTTGCTGAGTTGATAATTCTCTATCAATCCGTGAATTCCTTTGGAACTCTTCAATGCTCGCTTGCAGCTACTGAATTTGATGCCTCTCGTAAGCTCTGATTTGATCGAAATCCTGGTTCATCTTATTTTTTAAACTATGTTCCACAGTCATTATTTGGTTATGAAATTGTCTCACTAACATATTCTTTTGTTTCAGTTGTTCTGATAGATTCCCTACTGAACATTGATTTGTTGTGGAAAACGCCCCCAGTGAGCCTGCCATTTCCATAGCGAAGTCTGCCTCGTCTAAATCTTGTCCATCATACAACACTCTATGTATTTTTACAGTGGCACCCTCCCTTTGGTGCATTTATCTTTTAACTATAGCCCTCTTCTTTGTGAAAAATAAGTTGGAAGGGGGCATTTCTTCAGTTGAAATAGGAGTAAGATATTCTATAAATACGACTTTGGAATTTGGGTTCCCCTGACTGAACTGTAAAGGTGTAACTGACTTGATAGGACTTCCTGTCTTGGTGGATGGTTGTTGCCCTGCTGTGTTAGTAGTTGATTTATCTGGTGTAGACAGGGGTGTTTCCTGTCCCTTTTTTAACAAAGCTCTAATTTGAGCTCTAGTTTGATTACCAGGTGAATTTGGTAATAAGGTATTTTCTTTTTGTGTCAAAACATCAGTTTTCTCCAAACTCTTCTGAGTGTCTTGTCTACTATAATTTTTTTTTTCTAAAACCTGATTCACAACTTCTTGTATAGATAGAGGTGTCTGGGTTTCTCCCTGTAAGACTTTAGGTAAACTATTTCTCCCGTGTCTTTGGAAATTGTAGAACTCAACTAATTTATCTGGAGTCAGAGTTTGGACTCTGCTCAATACCTCCTGGTATGACCTTACTCCCCAAAATATTTCATCTTGAGGGGAATATTCATGATCGTATCTCTTTAGGTTGTATAGAGCTAAGTGGTTTGACATGATCTTGTGGGGACCATGCTTCTTGAATTCAATATCAACCAGCTTGATTTATTCTAGGGCTGGGACCTCCACTTTCGAGTGGCCGAAATTAAACAATGAGAATGTACCAATTTGTAAAGGGAAGGTTGCACATACCTTTTTATGCATCTCTTTTATTTCTTTGCTGATTCCCCCTGTTACAGTTTGATTAGCTATCTCTCGGCACACTAGCCGACCCGACATAAACTTTGGTAAAGCATGTGGGGGAACTAAACACCCAAAAACTATGATGTAGGATAAATGTTCCTCAATGTACTAGTCCACTATTTTCCCTAGGTTGGTCATGATATTGTCTGAAATCCTAGGAGGTGGGAAACCGTAGAGAGAAATATGCATCGACACCACCACATAATTACAGATTTCGTAGAAGAAATATTTTTCTTTATCCTCCCACAACTTGGAGTGATAGAAATGTGTGGGCTTAGCATTGGCAGGAGTCCAGCTCTAGCTCATCAAAGGAAACAGTGTCATAAAACAAATGGCATCCATAATGTATGTCGACATGTAGAAAGGGTCAGGTTTCCATTTGGCTTTTAACGACTGATATTCTGTGATTTCCTTGGCCAAACTATCCGATAATATCTTGGACGAATTGAAAGAAAAACCTTTTGCAACTTCATGCATGATTGGTACCCATGATAACAGGAAGTGAGAAAAGGTTTCTTTCCTGAAGAGTCTACATAGCATCATGGCAACATACATCATATGGGAATCTATTGATGCAGTGAAATATATGCCATGGGTGTCTGCTCTGAACTTCTCAGGGCGTGCCCACAAATTCTTGATTAATTCAGGGTAATTCTCTCCACCTTGCGTGCACTCTTCTTCATCGAGCTCTGTTTAGAAAGTGAAATTGTAACTGTATTTGAAAGCTGGGGATAATTTGTACATCACCTGTATATGTTCCGGTCGAAAAGACCCAACAACAACTTTTTGTGAATTGTGGATGCTCCTGGTTGAGACGTCAACGTTCTCTAGGGCCCAGCCTATCATGTCGTTATACGGCATGAGTCTCGTTGACGTGGCTATTTTATGTAGCTCTGATTGAGCTATGTATTTGAGCTTCGTCGCCTGAGTTTTGGTCACCTCATATCTCTACTCTTCTCGGCAGCTGATCAACTCGTATTGTAGGATATCAAACACCTACGCCCAGGTTTTCACGGTATCTACAGCTCTTGGCGATGTGTGCGAGAGGACATCTGTGTTCTGGCTCGTTCTTTCAGCAATCACTTTAGCCATTTTCCATAGAGCTTGGAACTGTGCTACCTATTACAGGGAAACGCGTAAACCTCTTAGTCTGTTCAAGCTCATTGTTCTGTGAAAACACAAATGGAATTCAAACTTCAATATATTTTTTCACCTGAAGTGTATCAATTTACAAATACCTTTACTAACAATGTATTCGTTCACTTTAATGCAAAAGCTAGGCGGTGATCCACGATCTTATTCTAAATCATTGCCATTGATCCACAATTAATGCCATTAATATTTGGGGGTTTGCAACCGGTAGCTTGGAAATTTGGATAAATAAGATTTGAAACTTTCTGAAATTCGGTTTAGTGCACACTCAATTGCGAGATAATCTTGTTTAACCCATTAATTAATTGTGTTTATCATTAAGTGATTTTCAGGTTTTTGAAATTTAGGATTTTGATAGAAGCTCGAGATAAGATTTCTAAAACTCGAAATCGTAAAGCGATTAATCATTTTCTAATTTTATTTAATCTTTAATTAACCCTTCTTAGTTTCTACGGTATTTTGGGAGTCGGACTTTGTGAATCTAGAGTGGGATGAATGGTGAATATCCGAACTCCAGATGCGCAAAGCTTACCTTTTCGACCAGCCATTACCCATAATGATGTGTCAAAGATTATTTTGGGTACACATGTATTGGGACTAGGATCTTTAGAACACTTTTTGAACATCGGGATGTTGGAGTTTCTACATGGTTAAAATCTTGAAGCGCAAAACTCCAAAGCCAGAAAATCCAAAGCAGTCTCTAGAGGCTTGACCTTTTTAACAATCAAGCGGCTCCAAAAAAATTAGGAAAAAAGGGGTGGTTTGATCGAAGGGGAAATTTAATCGATGGTGGACCTTGTACGTGCCTTAACGATTAAAATTTTAAAAGTGTTCCAACATAGGCTCCATCTGGGGTTCGCGTCTCCCTGTGAGGCGTGGAAGAATAGTAGACCAAGTGCCTCTATTGGGTTAATGGAGTCATCATCAGGTTTCCAGGAAACACCTTTGAAAAATCACACAGAAATAAATTAGACTTCATCCTGGTCTCATAAAACTTTGAAAAATGTAATCATTCACCGATCTTGAGTTTAGGTTATTAATAATTGCTCTTTTTTGAAACTGATTTCGGATTTGTTTAAGATAATCAAAACAACCTTAACCAATCTATCAGACTTTGGTCGATTTTGTTCGCATCAAGGCAAAGTAAATTTAACGATTTAGTTTCGGGAGTCCCCCATTGGTTTAGGATGTAAATCTTATCAAAAAGAGGACTAGCTACCAGAGTACATTATATACATGTATAAAAACCTTGCAGATATCATAGACATTGCTTCACTACCAACGAGCATTTTCAGTACCTCAGTGAAGTTATCTACATTTACCATTGAATTTCCTTTCACCACTTCAATTTGTACTTTGTTGAGATGAGATAAATAATTTAAATGAATTTCCTTTCATCATATCTTTTGGACAAGATGGGGGCAATCGAATTTCGAATTTCCTTTCACCATCTGTATTATATTTTAATATTTCAGAAGTGGGGGAAATCAATTTGTATGTATCACTAAAGGTATTTCAACTCACTTTGATTTACTCTGGACTAATCCTCTCCTGACCTTCAAAACACCCTATCCTACAGGGAAGTTATCACGGGGAGTTTTTATTTTCCATGGATTTTCCTTGAGCGAAACTAATCAGTTTAAATCTGCTAGAAGGGATAAAGTAGTTAGGATTAGCCTAGACATACTTTCTTTCAGTCAACATCAGAGGAATCATAAATATTTTTGCCCATTCTCGTTTTGAAGGTTTGGTTTTTTAGGCTTCCTCAGTCAAGGCGAAATCTTTCTTACTATGAAGATTTAAGATCCGATAGTGAAAATTGGGATAGAATAAAAACTTTTGGGCGTGCTAGAAGGAAACAAAACGAGGAGTCAGAGGTTTTCAAAGGGATCTCATTTCCACTCCAACCTACTTCTTGATTAGTGGGATTCTTTTATTTTTATTTTTATTTTCCTTTTACCTTCTTATTATTTTCATTTCATTCGGAAAATTTAGAATCTTGGATTTTTCTAATCCTTGATTAGGTGATCATTTTTACATTAGTACAACCTTATTTAGGTTTTATAATATTTCTTTTAGCATTCTTTTTTGAACAACAATAAGCATAGAATTTCATACCTTGGATTTCATTTGTATTTTCAACAAAAACCATTATTAATTTTTCACCTGTTTTGCGAGAAAGCCAACCATTCTGAAAAGTGAGTGTCGGTTTCTGATACATCCTTATTTCTCGACTATCGATAAGTATTCTGCTTGAAAACAAACATGAGAATGTCAGAACCTTTGCAGAAAATGCAACGATATGTGTTACTTGTTTTTATATTTTTGGTTTTTATGAAAACAACAAAACTAGTCCTATTTACAATAAAAGTAAAAACTTACCAAAGAAACGAAAAACTGCAAATCAAAACATGAAAATAAAGCAAGTATGTACAATTGGGAATTTGGAATCTGATTATTGCATGAAGTGTTTCAAGTAACGCCTGTTGATAGGGGAGTTAAGGATTTTTCCATCAAGGTTTTCTAATAAGAATGAATTCTTTCCCTCAGAAGCTACCATCCTAAAAGGTCCAAACCAAATGTGATCAAACTTGTCGTGCTTTCCTGTGTCTTCTTTTCTAGTGTCCCACTTCAAAACTAGGTCATCAGGGAGAAATTCCCTATCTTTAGTTTTTTTTATCAAACATGGCTTTCATATTATCTTGATATCTTTGAAGTTTCTCATCCACCTCAGCCCTATTTTGTTGGAATTCAATTATTTGGTCTATTCTTCTAGTAACATCATTCAGTTTTTCCTTCACATCTGAAAAAGCTTCATCACGGGTAGAGAGAGATTTATGGGGAGGACCATGTCGGTACCATACACCATTTGGAAAGGGGACATTCCGATTGATTTCTTAGTGCCGATTCGATTTTCCCACAAAGGGTATTTCAAATGAACATGCCATGCTTTCTTATTTTCAGTCAACACCTTTTTTATTATGGTGATTAGGATCTTATTCAATGATTCAGCTAATTTGTTTCCCTTTGGATAATAGGTTGTGGAATGTCCTAGTACAATGTTGTACTTTTGAAAAAATCTAACCATCGCCATGGATTTGAAGGTTTGGGCATTATCTGTAACTATCTTCCGAGGACAGTCAAATATTGATAAAATGTTTTCTTCTAAGAAATTGATCACCGTTGAATCTATAACATTTCTTGTCGGAATGGCCTCTACCCATTTGGTGAAATAGTCTATGGTAGTTAAAATACATTTATGTTGTGCACTAGATCGTGGATGGATTTCTCCGATAAAATCCAGACCCCATTGTTGAAATGGAGCTTCTATTTTTACTAGAATCAAGGGTAGTGCGGGAAGATTTTGCTTTCCTAAGAATAGTTGACAAGAGTTACAGGCTCCGACTTTAGTGTTCACATCCGTAAATAATTTCAGCCAATAATATCTAGATCTCAGGATTTTATAGGCCATTTCCCTCCAGGGGTGGTTTCCTCCACAAACCCCTTCATGAAACTCATTTATAACATTCTTTGTTTAAGATTCTATCAGACATCGTAGTAAAAATCCTAGGGGATCCTTCCAATATACTTGGTTGTCGATGATGCAATATTTTACCGCGTGCAGCTCAATGTTCTTGTATGATAAGGAGTCATATCACTTGGGAACTAAAGAGTCAGAAGGTATGAAAATATGTCTCCATACCAAGAAGAGGAGGAAAGTTTTTCTTGAATCTGAGTTGCAGGTGTCTGATCATCAAATTATTCTATATATGGAAGGTCTCCATAAGATTGCAGATGATTTATCCCAAGTGATCTGAAATTTGATTCAGCTAATAGATTAGCTAGGCCTTGACCTTTGACGAGTTTAGTCAGTTTTAACTCAAGGTCAAATTCCTGAATCTTGGCTAGCCATCGACCCCTCCTTCCGCCACTATCTGATTGAACCAATATATCTTTAACAGAGTTGGTTGGTACATGGGCAATTATTTTGGAATGGAGCACGTAATTCCTGAAATCTTTGATGGCCTTCACCATAACGTATGCCTGTTTTTCCAGTATATCATATTTCAACTCGGCGTCTCTGAGGATTTTACTAAAAAATGCTATCGTGTGCTCAAAACCTTCATCGTTCTTATGTAAGAGAACGACTGCGATAATATGTTTAGATGCGAATGAAAAGATCAAGAAATATTTCATGTAGTCTGGGCTGGCCAGCACCATTTCTTCCCCTATCAATTTCTTGATGCGTTTGAAGGATTCTTTAGCTTCGGTTTTCCATTTGACCTCGTTGTATTTTTTCAGCATATATGTAATCAGTTTAACAATTTCAGCGAAATTTGGAATGAATCTTCTTAAAAAAATTATTTTTCCTAAAAAAGACTGGATTTCCTTTCTGTTTCTAGGAATATTGATTGTATCTATAGCTTCAACCCTTTTCGGATCGATTTTGATTCCTTCTCTAGATACTATGTGGCCTAAGAGTTTACCTTCTTGCATAGCAAAATGGGATTTCTTAGGGTTGAGTGACAAACTGAATTTTCTGCATTTCTCGAATGCTTGTTTGAAGTGTACCAAGTTCTCTACATCTGAGTTAGAAAAAGTAGTTAAATCATCGAGATAAATGACAAAAACTTATCTCTCTCGCCGAAAAAGTCTATGTTCATTGCCCGTTGAAAGGTGGCCCCTATGTTCATCAGACCAAATGGATTTTTATCATACATGAAAGTACCCCATGGAGTGGTAAACGCGTTTTTTTCTTTGTCATCTTCGTGGACTGCAATTTGACTGTCACCTGAAAAGCCATAAATCATAGACATTTTGTTAGCCCAGACCACTTTTTCCAGAATGTGATCCATTTTAGGGAGCGAATAATTTTCTTTAAGGGATGATATATTTAGGGTCATGATATCCACGCAGATTCTGGTTTCACCGTTCTTCTTCTTGACTGGAACTAAGTTGGATATCCACTCAAAATATCTGTGTGGAACAATAATATTTTCATCAAGGAGATTTTTTACCTCCCTTTCTATTATAGGCAAGAGTATAGGGTTTATTTGTCTAAGTTTCTGTATAAAAGGTTTTATGCCTTGCTTTAAAGGGATTTTGTGTTTGATGATAGTGGTATCATAAGTTTTTTCAGTCCGCCGTAAGACCAGGAAGAATCATCTTTTTACTGTTTGAGCATCTCGACATATTTACTTTTCATCTCGGGTGGAAGGTATTTAGATATTTTGACCAGTTTAGGGGTTTCCTTAGTGCCTATACTACAATCTTCGACCTCTTCGGGCTGAGGTTGCAAGGTAGACTTTAGGGGTATGCCATCTTGATCAAATAATATTTCTAAAGGGATGAGACCTTTAGGGATATGATTGTTTTTCAACACCAACATGCGGTGGTTAGCGATATTATCCTGGAACTTATGAGGATCTTCACCTTCCTGCATTATCCAAGTAGGGTCATTTTGATTTTCCTAGTCGATGTGCGTTTCAGAAAATTCATCCACCATTTCGAGAAATTGCTTAATCTTCTCATCATCTTCAAACACCTAACATTGTTGAACATTATTTGGTATTGAAGGCCTGTACCTCATTTCTATGTGATATTTTATCTTCAGGATGGTAGGTGGCATAAAAGTAGCCGTTGTTTTCACTAGAGAATCATCTTGTTGATTTTCTACTCTGGGAATGTGATCATCATTAAACGAGGAGAAATTTTTTTCTATCAAATCCCAGGCGCAGTTTCTATGCGACCTCAACCTTGGATGTTTATCTTGATATTGTTGCCTTATTTGTTTTACAATCAGTTCTGCATCGCCGTAGACTATCTGATTTTCAATTTTCATCTTTCGGGAAGCCTCTAATCCTAAAACCAAAGCTTCATACTCGCATACATTATTTGTATAATCAATGTCCCATTGTAATATGTATGAGAAAGGAATAATGAATTCATATTCGGGTGCCACAAACAACACTCCAACTCTTTCTCCTTCCCAAGATGAAGCACCATCACAAAACATTTTCCAAACTCCTGTACTATTTACTTTTTTGTTTGTTTTTTCTATTCTTTTGTTTTATTCCTCTATACAATTTTCTTCTGTACATTCATTGAAATTATCATCAATTGATAATATACATTTTCCTAGATCCTGATCGGTGACATATACCGGGTAATTATTTGGGTTATGTGGGTCACTTACAGTATACGCCAACCTTGTCTCTCTGTATAGACGGGTGAACTGTCCACCGAAAATTGGGATCGTGGCATACATCATGTCCAGTAGAAGTGATCCATCGAGCTTGGTGCCCCAAGACCTGGATAAAAACATGCCATACTTCGCACGAACATCAACAATGACTACATCCATGAGAATACTCTTTACAAGAATCTGTGCAAGATTAACCACCAAATCTTTAATCATACTGAGGCACTTAACTTTTCTTGAATCAAAATAATAAAGATCTTGATATGGTCTAGTAACCTCGAGACCCAATTTTTCCATAATGAATTTGGGCATTAAGTTGTGGGAGGCTCCAGAGTCCAACATACCGTTATGGAGTAGGTGATCATGCAAAGTCAACGTAATATAAAAAGGAGCGACACAATCTTTAACATTTTCAATATGCGGACCAAACATTATAGTAGGTCTATCATCTTATAGATTAATGACATCCGCATGACTTTAAACATCCAAGAAATTTATCATCTTGGAAATTTTCTTTCTATACATTGGATTTTTTCGCTAGTTCAACCAGAGGTACATGAATTTTGATTTTATTAATTCCGTTTTCCAGATTGAAACTTCCAATTTTATTTTCGGCTTCTTTGGTTGGGATCTCTGTTTCTCTTTTTTCTGGCCTATTAGTTTGTGTTTCTTTTGTTTCAGCTGTTTTTGTTTTGGCAGCTTGTGTTTCAACTGTTTTTGTTTTGGCAGTGTGTGTTTCAGTGGATGGTTGAACTACCTCATTCGTTTTAGTTCTCGACAAGATCTTCTTCGGTGTAGAGGTTGTAGAATTTTTATCTCTAGGCCTTAGATTACATTTCTATTGAATCTCGTCCATTAAAGAGTCGACGATTCCTTGATAGTCAGACTCTCCCAGATTATTTATACTTTCCTCATTTCCAAACAATAGTTATTAATATAAATACCTTTTGTAATCCTGTCTGGTTAGGTGAGGTTCTTGGTCGTTATCACTGAGATTGTTTATATCTTCATCTAACCCCTCATAGTCTTGCATATCATCATTTTGCATGAATTTTTCTATTTTAAAAGGGGATTTGATTTTTTGGTCCTCATTTTTTACTTGTCTCTGCTGGATCTGGGGGTTGGGATTGCTTTTGAAATCTAGACTAGCAAAAGAATTAGGCTTATCTTGGTCTAGTTCCATTCTAGAGATTTTATTTGATAACTCTTTAATTATCTTAGCCATGCCATCCATTTTTTCCTCCGCAGACCTCCCAAATCCAGAGGGTCTAGCTTGTTCCATGAAGCGTTTAGTTTCTTTGTTTCCTATCTCAACCTTGTCTTTTGATTTACCTGATGCCATAATGTTCGAATCAATTTCAATGGTGTCGTCCTGCATTCCTGTGAGGGTAGAAGATCTCCTTTCCCTTAAAAGTAGAGCAAAGTCAGGCTCTAAATCCCCTATGAAAGTCACTTTAGCTGTGGTTTGAGAGGGTTTAATTTCTGCTAGAATCTTATGATACAATTTGTTAAATCTATGGGTAAATTCTAGGACTGACTCAGAATTTGTTTTCCTCACAGCCCCAAATTCCGTCAGATAATACAAGTGATCTTTCTTTTCCCCCCACTGCCTTAAGAAAGCATTTTCTAGCGCATCGTAAGACCCTATAGAACCTATTGGGAGCCCTCGGAACTAGATGCTTACTTGTCCTTCAAATTTTTTCACTAAAAGTCTCGAGTAAACATCCTCATGCTCAATGTTGAGGATATCATCGAATTGGTCAAAAAAGTTTATGTGATCTATGGTAGTTAAATCTCCTTCTCCCATGAATTTCGATAAGTTCTTCATATAATATTTCGGTAAATCATGAAGGACAGGGGGAGGACTAAAGGAGCGTATATGGCCACCACTTTGGCAAAAATCCTAGGGGGGGGAGGTGGTTCTTGAACACCTCCACCTCTAGCACCACCTCTGGCGCCACCTCCAGCACTGCCTCCTCCAAAAGCAGCCATTTGAAGTCGAGGGGATGAACTTCAGGATTTAAAGAGAGGGTTTTCGTAAAATACTAGGGAATGAAGCAGTGACTTTTCAACTTCCTCGAGATAAAGTGAAGGAAAAATTGGAAAATGATCGTAAGAACTTTGGCTAGGTCTAATAATTCCAGCCTCTAACATTTCTTCAACCATGCGCTCAATTTCACTCTTCTGGGCATAAGGATATTTGTATGGCCTGATGTTAGGTGGAACACTCCCAGGAATTAGGTGAATTTCATGATCATGATTTCGAGTGGGTGGAAGAACTTTGGGAATATCTTCAAATACTTTGGAATGCTTATCAATGATCCCTTGGAGATGTTGAGGAATACATGGCTTAGATGTTTGAACATCTAGTGAGCATAGTTGTGCAATAACGCCTTGATGCCCCTTTTTAAATAATTTTGTCATGCCATTAGAGCTTATCACCTTACCAGGTTTCCCTGTGATACCTCTTAACTCAATTTATTTTCCTTCCAATGAAAATTTCATGAAAAGTTCTTGAAAATTAAAAGCCACTGTTCCTAATGATTGTAACCA
>ML803339.1:23882-66222 GCA_009831015.1 Picea engelmannii | reverse complement strand
GTTCTCAATGTGCTCTGTAACTGAACCCTTTTGCTTGAGATTTATCAATTGGCTAAAGAAGGTATTGCTCCTTGTATCCTCATAGTGTGCTATCATTTCTTCTGTGAAAATTGTCCAAGTGACAAGTGATTTGCGAGAACAAATCCATCAATACCATACAAATTGATTGGGTTCTAAATATAAAGAAGCAATTCATACCTTTTGTGTATGTGGTACATTATGTAGATCAAAGAATTTCTCCATCTGAAGTATCCATGTGATTGGGTCCTTGCCATCAAACTTCCTCATATCGATCTTAGGAACGTGGTTGGTTTTCAACCCAAAGTTGGAATTTCTCCATTCTTGATTCACCTTCCTTGTGTCCTCATCATGAATTTCATGGGATACATTTTCACTTTCAGGTGTCCTCTCTATTATGAAAATTTTCAATCCTTCCATGATCTTCCCTTTTAAACCCTCCATCATCTCTTGTAGTTCATATTTTGTTACTGTATTCTTTTGTAAATCATTTATGTCCCTACGCATTTCTTCACCTTCATCAAGAGTCCATGTACGATTATCTGGAGGATTATTTGGTGTAGAATTTCCCTTTTTGGGTGGCATGTTGGCCAAGTATCACTTTTGAACCTTGATTTTGAGGTGGTTCTGCTAGACAATATTTCTTCTACTATATCTCCAAAGTTTTGGCCCTTCTAGATATGAAACTTTATTTTTTGTAATTCTCTAATATTTCTTCTCTGCAATGCCATAGTTCTGATCAAAATTGGATGTGCCAAGTGGAATTTACGGTAACTTCCCCACAACTTGCTGATTTTTGGCCTTTCCGGGAGATTTCACTTGTATAGCGTGCCTCGCACAAAATGATTGATATAAAATTCTGAAACTCGTACCATAAATACTACATACCGTGCATTATCCAATGCAACTGGTATCACTCAATTTTGATACTCTACGAAGAAGTTATGATTGTTTTACCTGGGACACCTTCTTGAGACTAGTCAATAGGACTAGTCAGATACCCTATCTTCCACAGGGTGTATATACAAATATAAGACAACCTAGAAGATGAAATGTTTACCATAGCTACCTTACTAAGTTTTGTGAATAACCTCTGGAGTTCAGGGTCTGAAACATAACAAAAAATATTTTATAGCGAAAATTCCACAATGACTCAGTTTAGGATGATTCCCGAAGTCTATATTGCATAGGATATATCTCCTAAATTATAAGGCCTCAGGAGGTGAGATTGTAACGCAACGTACCTTGATCTGTCTACTAAATATCCTCCAAGCCGTTCCTTCTGAAATTTTGTATAAAAAAAAGTATATCTAAAATTCGAAGGTGTCTCAAATGTAGTAGCGAAACCCCAAGACCTTGAGCTCTGATACCATATGTTAAGAACCAAATATCAATATAGCATATAAAAACCTCAGAATAAGTACTCAACACCTTGAAAAAGAGAGACATTCAGATAATAAGCCTCTTTGAGGGGGCAACCTCCTTATCCCCACATAAATGTACAATTCCAAGATGATTCCAAATGAAAATGTCTCCTTGGTATATATAGGAGACTAGGAGGTATAATTACAACTAATGGAATAAATATGACATAAATAAAATAAAATTAATAGTGTAATATGCCCCAATTAATGGGTAATGATCCAATATTAGGGCTTAACAAGGTGTTTGTTTAAATTTTTCTTCAGGAGTTAATCCTTCCACCAGAACCTTAGTATTGACTTGAGTTATTTTGGGTTGGTACTTCTTACCTAGAGATGAAGCAGTAGACTTGACGTATCCCTTGGGTTTTAACAACTTTTCAAGATCAGATACAGACGTAGTCTGTTGATCGTTTGGGTTCTTACTGGTATTCTTTCGATTGAATGCCAATTTATCTGTAGTGGAGTCTCCAAGTGAAAGATAAAAATAGCCTTAATACAATATTCAATCTTTGTTCACTATCAAAGATAGAATGTTACCTTGTTGTTTCCCCAGGGAAAATAACTTTTTTTCTTCGTCCCCGGCAACGACGCCAAAAATATGTTGTTCCTAAGATTAAACTTAAGGCTCAAAGAATAATGTCAGGCATCGGAAATATAAAGGAATGCTTTTAAAAGGTTATTTTTCCTTCGTTATTTATATAAGAATTAATCCTCAAATGAAACTAATGAGAGAGCAGGACAGAGGCCGTGATTTGTCGTCTGATTCGATTTATAAAATCATATGATGTGGGAGAAACTTACAAAAATGTGAAACAAAATGAGGCATCAATGTAAGATGAATATTTCCCTATTCAAATTAGAAGAAAATAAAGAATACACCCTTGAAAGGATATGAGATATAGTGAATCCAAGTAGCTCATAGGTATTGTATTTACTTATAGTGAATACAGAGGAAAAACTGTTTACTTATCAAATGACTGGTTTAATACGATTGCAGTAGTAGAAATACTAAATTGAAAACACTTACTTATCAAGGAATTACATACAGAAAGCTAGAGATATGAAATACAAGAGAAAAACATAACTCAAACTACACAAAAGTTGGAGTCCATTTCTGCTCTTTTATTAATACTCACAAAAGGAGAGTTTTCTCTATTACATATGGAAATAAGCCACCTAAAATAAGTCTTTGATTTAGATATTTATACAAAATGGCCTCAACCTGAAATGGTCGGACTTCTCATGACCTAAAATAATAAATATTACAATATGTAAACTGAAAGGTCCCATATTCATTCACTCTATCTCTTCCCCTGTAGGTAGGGACGTTTCTTCTTCATATCTTCCAGCTCAGAGACAGTTGGCATATGATCATGACTCATGGAAATAGTAGGTGCAGGTTGTCTCATTTGTTTCCAGATGTGCTAGCTTTCCCATGTTTGATACACTGGATGCATCTACTTACTAATTGCACTACTAACCTGGAAGGTTCCGTTGTGTCATTCACCTCGAAAATATACAACTTCTTTTCTATATGAGGAAACATATCTTGTATCTTCCTTGATTCCAACGATATATTCTATACCTATAAACTGGGATTCACTATCCACTTGTTAATCTGGATAAGGTCGATTTGTTTCAATTGATGGATGGTCGTCCGAGCCTCTTCTATGCTCGTCTTGGCAGTAAGTTAATTTTTTTCCATGTCAATATACCCTAGAGCCTCAGAGATACTATCTCTTTCGATGTCCAGTAACCCCTTGTTGAGTGAAGACAATGATTCCTCACAAGCCTTATTTACTTCCCTGGCTAATCTCTTGCATTAAGCCAAATTTGTCTCCCATGTCTTTAGGATTATGTCACCTCGGGTTTGCTCCGAAAGAAACAACCAATGGATCTTTTCCATTTCATCCCTTTCTAATATTAAAATGGATTCCCAGAATGTAGCTCAAGCTACAATGGCTTCTCTCTCCTTAATGTAAATGTTTTTTAGAGAAAGATTTGCCACCCGATAACAACTTTGTACAACTTCTACTTCCATAATTGTTTTTTGCTGGGCTAATTCTAGCTTCTCTTGCACCTCCAATGCCTTAGCTTGGAAAGAGGCCACCTCCATTGCTGTAACTTCAGCTAAATGTACCTTGGTCTGAATTTTTTGGATCAATTATTCTTGCTGAGTGGCTAATTCTCTATCAACCCGTGAATTCCTTTGGAACTCTTCAACGCTCACTTGTAGATGTTGAATTTGATGCCTCTTGTAAGCTCTGATTTGATCGAAATCCTAGTTCATATTATTTTTTACACTCTATTCCACAGTATTTATTTGGTTCTGAAACTGTCTCACTAATAGATTCTTTTGTTTCAGTTGTTCCGCTAGATTCCCTAGTGAACATTGATTTGTTGTGGAAAAAGCCCCTAGTGAGCCTGGCATTTCCATAGCGAAGTCTGCCTCATCTAAAAATTTTCCATCATACAACACTCTGTGTATTTTGATAGTGGCACCCTCCCTTTGGTGCATTTCTCTTTTAACTATATCCTTGCTCTTCTTTCTGAAAAATAAGTTGGAAGGGGGCATTTCTTCAGTCGAAATAGGAGTAAGATCTTCTATAAATATGACTTCGGCATTTGGGTTCCCCTGACTAAACTGTAAAGGTGCAACCGACTTGATAGGTCTGCCTATATCGGTGGATGGTTGTTTCCCTACTGTGTTAGTATCCTATTTATCTAGTGTGGACGGTGGTGTTTCTTGTCCCTTTTAAAAAAAAGCTCCAATTTGATATTTAGTTTGATTACCAGGTGAATTTAGTAATGCAGTATTTTCTTTCCATGTCAAAACATCAGTTTTCTCCAAACTCTTATGAGTGTCTTGTCCACTAGAAATTCCTGTTTATAAACCCTGAGTCACAACTTCTTATGTAGATGGAGGTGTTTGGGTTTCTCCCTGTAATACTTTAGGTAAACTATTTCTCCCGTGTCTTTGGAAATTGTAGAACTCAACTAATTTATCTGGAGTCAGAGTTTGGACTCTGCTCAATACCTCCTGGTATGACCTTACTCCCCAGAATATTTCATCCTGAGGGGAATCTTCATGCTCGCATCTCTTTAGATTGTATAGAGCTAAGTGGTTTGACACAATATTGTGGGGATCATGCTTCTTGGATTCAATATCAACCAGCTTAATTTATTCTAGTGTTGCGGCCTCCACTTTCAAGTGGCTGAAATCAAACAATGAGAACGTACCAATTTGTAAAGGGAAGGTCGAACATACTTTTTTCTTCCCCGCTTTTAATTCTTTGTTGATTCCCCCCGTTACAATTTTATTGGCTATCTCTCATCACACCAACTGATGCATAAATTTTTTAGGTAAAGCATGTGGGGGAACTGAACACCCAAAAACTATGATGTAGGAGAATTTTTCCTCAATGTATGAGTCTGCTATTTTCCCTAGGTTGGTCATGATATTTTCTGAAATTTTGGGAGGTGGGCAACTGTAGAGATCAATATGCATCGACACCATCACATAATTGCATATTTCATAGAATAAATCTTTTTCTTTATCCTCCCACATCTTGGAGTGATAGAAATGTATGGTCTCAGCGATGGTAGGAGTCCATCTCTAGCTCATCAAAGTAAACGGGGTCATAAAACAAATGGCATCCATAATGTATGCCGACATGTAGAAATGGGTAGGTTTCCATTTGGCTTTTAACGATTGATATTCTGTGATTTCCTTAACCAAACTGTCCTATAATATCTTGGCCCAATTGAAAGAAAAACCTTTTGCAACTTCATGCATGATTGGTGCCCATGATAGCAGGAAGTGAGCAGAGGTTTATTTCCCGAAGAGTATACATAACATCATGGACACATACATCATATGGGCATCTAATGATGTAGTGGCATATATGCAATGGGTGTCTGCTCTGAACTTCTCAAGGCATGCCCACCAGTTCTTGATTAAGTCAAGGTAATTCTTTCCACCTTGCGTGCACTCTTCTTCATCGAACTCTGTTAAGAAAGAAGCATTATAACTATATTTGAAAGCCGATGATAATTTTTACATCACCTGTATATGTTCTGGTCGAAAAGACCCAACAACAACTTTCTGTGAATTGTGGATGCTCCTGGTTGAGACGTCAAAGTTCTCCAGGGCCCAACCTATCATGCCGTTATACGACATGAGTATCGGTCGCGTGGCTATTTTATGCAGCTCTGATTGAGATATGTATTTGACCTTCATTGCCTGAGTTTCGGTCACCTCATAGCTTGACTCTTCTGTGCAGTTGATCAGCTCATATTGTAGGATAGCAAACACCTGCGTCCAGGTTTTCACGGTATCTACAACTCTTGGTGATGTTTCCGAGAGGACATATGTGTTTTGGCTCGTGCTTTCACCAGCCGCTTTAGCCATTTTCCGTGGAGCCATGATAGTAGTGAGCTCAAAACTGTGCTACATGTTACAAAGAAATGCGCAAACCTCTTAGTCTGTTCAAGCTCGCTGTTCTATGAAAACACAAATGGAATTCAAACTTCAATATCTTTTTTCACCTTAAGTGTATCAATTTATGAATACCTTTACTGACAATGTATTCGTTCAATTTAATGCAAAAGCTATGCGGTGATCCACGATCTTATTTAAAACCATTGTTGTTGAGCCACAATTAATGCCATTAATATTTTGGGGTTTGCAATCCAGAGCTTGGATAAATAATTTTTTAAACTTTCTGAAATTTGGTTTAGCAAACACTCAATTGTGAGATAATCTTGTTTAACCCATTCATTAATTATGTTTATCATTAAGTGCTTTTTGGGTTTTCAGACTTTGGGATTTTGATAGTAGCTCGAGATAAGATTTTCGAAACTCGAAATCGTGAATTGATTAATCATTTGCTAAATGTCTTTAATATTTAATTAACCCTGCTTAGTGTTTACGGTATTTCGGGAGTTCGGACTTCGTGAATCTAGAGTGGGATGAATAGTGAATATCTGAACTCCAGATGCGTGAAGCTTACCTTTTCGACCGACCATTACCCGTAATGATGTGTCAAAGCTTATTTGGGGTACACGTGTATTGGGACTAGGATCTTTAGAACACTTTTTGAACATCGGGACGTTGGAGTTGCTACATGGTGAAAATTTCAAAGAGAGAAACTCCAAAGCCCAAAACTCTGAAGCAGTCTCTAGAGGCTTGACCTTTTTAACAAGAAGGCTACTCCAAAAAACTTGGGAAAAAGGGGGTCGTTCGATCGACGGGGAAATTTAATCGACGATGGACGTTGTATGTGCCTTAAGGCTTAAAATTTTAAAAGTGTTCCAACATGTTCCATAATTTTCTTTCCTTTGATTCCATGTATTGTTGTTGTAACTTATACAATTTGTATTATTTTTTAATCTCTGATAATGTCCTATTGAATAATGGTTTTGTGATGCCCCATTCCATGAATATTGATGAGTATTCCATATTCTTCCTTGATAATGTTGATATCGGTCTTCTTGACTTTCTTGAAGACTTCGTTGGAAATGAATATGTTGATATGGTTTCACATGTGATAGTTTTCCTTCATTCTGCACACCCATTACATCTATCTTCTTTCCATAGGAAATGACATCCTCTATCCTCTTTTCTTTGTCTTTGATTACTCTATCCTTGAAGATAATACCATTATATTTGATATGTACATTCTCCAAATGGAGTTCAACTTCTTCAAGTATCTTCTGGCAGCCTTATTGAATCTTGTCTTATTTCTCCTTTTGAAGTTGCAATGTGATCCCATCTATCAAATTCTTATGTCCTTCCTCAATTATAGATTACATTTCTGATTTTACCTCATAAGTGTTTAGGTATTCTTCAACCCAATTGAACCCATTTTGTGCTTTCCCACCCCTCCCTTATTCTATTTTCCTACCTCTTTTAATACCCTTTCTTTCCCCCTTCTATTTTTCCTCTTTTCCCATTTTCTCTTTATCCCTTCTTCTTCCCTTTCTTGGAACTATTATACTTAGTCAATTTTCATGGTTGCAAACCTTCAGACTCGCGGACTCTCGCACTTACATTATCATCCATTCACCTATGCATAATTTCGCCCAACACTTAGAATGATTTTACATTTTGAACTTTCATACCTTTAGACTTGCAGACCTACTTAATGCATTTCCACTCTCTCCTCTCTCCACCCAATAATTCTTGTTACTTAGTGATTCCATACACTCAAAATTTTGGACTAGCGAACCTTCAGACTTGCATATCTGGCTTTTCATACTAGTTGCCAACCCCGATGAATTTCCATTGCCTGTCCCTTCACATTTTCCAATGTCACATTTATTGTTACCCCTATGGATCCGAATACCAAATTTATTGTTGAAGTGGTCATTAATTAATGATGCTTTTAATGAGGCTACTAATAGTTATTTTGAGTTAATGTTTCTGTAAAATAAATCTAACTCAAGTTCATTTTACTGTGCCAAATAATGGTTCAAGAAAAATATGGTGAGCTTCGCTGAAACAACCATGAGAAAGCAGTCATTCTGTGGGGATACTCTAAATCTCTTTGCTAGGGAAGATCAGAATTATCATTTCTCTTGCACCTACTGGTATTACTCGAAATTGTTTCATAGAGAAAACAAAAAAGTATGGACATAAGGAATAGTTCTCACGAGATGTGTTCCATAAGTCTTTGAGTTCAATGAAATTGTCACTTGGTGCATTGATAAGCTCATTAAAAAAAAAGAGTCATTGCATTGCATAATAGTTCTCCTATCTCATTAGCACCTTCAATATTTAGAGAAATGATGAAATTTTTATTGTCGAACCTGGTCTATAAAGAAGAGTAAGCAAGAAACTTCCTAAAAACAAAGAACAATGGATTAGAGCTTATTCATGACAATTCCTAAAGACATATCAATAATTTAGGTAAGTTCTTTAAAGAATCCCTATAAGGATATTGTCTGGTTATTTACTCGAATTATTGGCCAGTATTGTACATAAACGATTCCTCGACTGGAATTATACATATTGCATTTCGTTGTTCATGAAAATGCTATCTTCAAATGGGCGAATACAATCTCAAATGAAATCACTGCACAAATCACTAATTTCAAGTATGATAAAAAGTTTTACATGCCATCTTATTTGATATTTTCCATTACATATTGTCATACTTTTGATGGCTTGAGCATTGCTCGAAGAATTAAAATAAAGGTCGACCTTGTAACCACGTGATACCAAGATTTATGGAGGTAGAGAGTTGGCCATCATTTTTTTGAGGTGTATTCATATTTTCTATCTAAGTTCAAGAAATTTTTATTTGGGGAAGACACTCCACGGTTATCATTGGAAACAATAAATTTTATGAAGGGAAGAGGAGTTATAGAAAAAATGGAAGATCATAATGTCATGAGGCTTTTCTGCTCTATTGAAAGACCTATCTTCCTTCCCTATTATATTTTTGATAAGTTTTTTGTCTTTGAAATATCCCGTAATTATAAATTTTGGTTCCATACTTTATCTGAGAAAAGGAAAAATAAATTCATGCCTCTCCCTTGGAAAATTGGTGAAATTCTTCTTCAGGGAATTTCCAAAATAGATGAACATGTTGCTAATTTTGAGAATTCCAACCTAAAATTTGTAGAGGAAATAAAGGGTTTCGACCCAAACCACCTTTTTTATAATCATCTTATTTCATTTGGGCTCAACCCTACACTTTTAAAATCATCCATTAGTAAAGAATAATAAAATGACAGTCACCACCCTAGTGATCAAGAAGTCGACAAAAATTATGAGGATATAGAAATTTTCATAAGCACTACAAAGCATTATAAATAAAGAGGTAAACACTCGAGTGATAAAAATGTCCAATCACCAGCCGTCTCTAGAAGAAGTGCCTTGTCAAAGGAAAATCCTCAACCAGGAACGTCCTACACAAGAAAAATACAAAGCAATAATTCAGGAGATCATGAAGAGAGGAACCCTCCTAAATGGAACCTGGAGAATCCCCATAAGATAAAGTTTAAAATAAAAAAAATTAATTCAAAGAAGGAAGGGGATGAAACACATGCTCAAGAAGATGATTTGTTGTTGGATAACATGGATCTAGATGTAGATATTGAAAACATTAATTTCCCAGATGTAGAAGTATCAACTTGAGAAAATGTACAGTCTGTCTCTGCACTCATGATCTAGGATGAGAAATTATCTAATGAGTAAACATTGTTTGTACAAAATGCATTGTTTGATAAGGAATCTAAGAAATTATTTTTTGAAATAACTACAAATAGTAAAAGCGGGAAGCTATAGTCTACCATTGACACACATGGTATGTTACCTTCAAAATTATCATCCATTCATAGAGTTACAAGGGACACTCTTGATGTTTCAATTGAAAACATGGAAGAAGAGAATTCCCAGTTAAAAGAAATAATTAAAGATTTGGAGGCAACCCTTATGCCTCCACCTATTTTGGCTTCTCCTGTTGCCATGATTCATCTTGGAAAGGGTCTTCAAGAAAACCCAGAATCAAGTTCAAGGGTCAAAGGAATTTCCAGTTTAATCACATCTACCTGACATTTTGTTGAAAAAAAATATTAAGAAAAGAATGTCATCAATTATAGAACTATGGGATGGAAAAGAGTTTTGCTTCTCTTGGTTTAAGAATTCAAAACACCAAGGAATATTTAAATTCAGATTTAAAAAACAATGAAGGGTTCTACACTGACAGAGTTGTGATGTTTACAGCTAGAGTTTCAACAATGACAGAGAAGACCAAAAAGAAAGAAAATTTACCTTCTCTGAGCTGAATCAAACAATTGAAATCCTATTGGATGGAAATAATTAATATGTTAAGAGGTCTGATAAATTGATTGGTTGACTTATCAAGAAGAAAAAAATGAATCATATTTAAAAATCCTTGATCTGGATATCGTTGGAACTACCATTGAAGTCCCATACCCTAAGTATATTTCAAATTCTATGTTGATGACTACAAAACTTTTCCAAGAGAAAATTGAATAATTAAAAAGGATATCAACTAAAAAGTTTGATAATATGATGGAGTTTACAAATGATGAAATTGACAACTGGTTGGTTGAGTATACAAATAAAAATGAAGACATTGAAAATATATTATAGAATTTATCTATTGATATTAGGGAAATTAAAAATGAATTGTTTAATGTTAAGATAAAATAAGAAGTAACCATTTCTCCATTGAGGAACTTTATCCAAGAATGGTTGAATAATTCAGTTTCTGAGATTTATGAAATTCCAGTGGAGGAAGTTATGACTGGTAACCAAACTGCAACCAACAAGAGTATAAAGGAAGCGATAGCAAGCAAATGAAAGGAGGGAGGTACCATCATAGTAAGTCCATGTTGATCACATTCTTCTTTCTTTATCAATTTTCATCCAGTTATTCTTCTTCTTTGAATAGAAAGGTATAACCAAATTATGATAATTTTGTCTTTGTCTTCTTCACAGATTTTGTTGTTCGACATCCGCCCACTTTCTTCCTTATACGTTCTGTATTCTTGTATATGTTTTCTTTTATGGTTTGTGGGAGCCCTAATCCCAATCCTTTGGAAAAAGGCCTTTAAATTTCAAGACTTTATTATTTATGAAGAAATCCCAAGAAAACTAATTCAGGATCAATATTGACTATATTTTATAACTCTAAGTTCTGAGTATAAAGTATTTGAAATTGATCCATCATAATATTCTTTTGATCTATAAAAGTATTTACTCTTTAAAAGTTATCTTATGCATCCAAACCATCGTCTTTTATTTTTGATGTGATCATAAACCTTTATTTTCACTATGATGGATGTGAGGAAATTTTGTTTATTTTTTGCAAACATGTGATATGTGATATTGCTGGTCCTTTATGAGGAATTCTCTTTTTTTATAAATCTTTTATTTTTCAACATTTTAATATTTCTTTGAGCCTAAAAGATTGGACCATTTTAAGGTCCTATATTATCTTTTTATTTTGAATAAATTAAGAATATCATAAGCCAAAGAGGAGTACCACCTCTATAAAAATGGAGGAGGATTCATATCCTCGTGAGGTTTCCATTTCGGTCCTGACAGATTCAAGTGTCAAATATTTTGGTGACCATACTGGTGAGGGAAATGAAATATTTGGACCTGGTTTAGCATCCTAAAATTACATGACTTTTCCTTAGGCTAACCAACCCCGGTTAGAAATTGGATTAAATGATCAATGAAGCATTCTTCATCATCTATATAATATTGCAATAACAATAGCCAAAACTAGAGAAGAATTAGAAAGGTCTTGGAAAACACTAGTTCAAGAAGAAGAAAGAGAAATTATTCTAAGACAAAGGAGAGATGAAATACAAGACCGAAGAAACAAGAGACGAGCTCGAAGAGCACAAGAGAAAGGCCATAATTGAAGCTGGACAAATACAAAGGACCAATCACTAGAAGTAAAATCAAGCAACTACATACCTTAGAAAGTGAAAATATATTCTTGATGAAAAAGATAAGCTTCTGGACACAACAGAAATAAAGGAAGAAATATGTGAAGAACCACGTGAAGAAAGACGGGAAGAACCACATGAGAAAAGACAGGAGGAAAGAAGACATGAATAAAGGTGAAGATTCACAAATCTCATAAGGATAAGAGATTATCCTCTTGACTTGCGAGGTGAACACCACGAGCTCCCTATTCATTCTAAAGGTACTTTGAAAGAATTTTCTGGTGATGGAACAATCGATGATAAAAGACATGTTGATTTGTTTCTGGATTTTTGCGATTTCCACCTTGTGGAGTATGATGATGTAATGGTAAGGTTATTTCTCCAAACCTTATCAGGCCAAGCCTATGAATGGTACACAAAATTTCCCACTAGATCAATTGGTTCATTCGATGATCTTGAAACCATGTTCCTAACTATGTTCTCTCTCTCAATCGCGTATCATACTCTTCTCACTAATTTTACTCAAATTTGTTTGAAGAAAAATGAAAGGGTAAGAGACTTCAATCTCAGATTCAATAAAACTATGAACAAGATTCCTGAAGATAAAAGGCCCAATGATCCTATGATACTTGTTTTTTATAAAAATTCCATGCCACCAAATGTGAAGTTTTCCATCAGAGCCTCCCAAATGGACACCCTAGAGGAAGAAATGACTAAATCTATAGAAATGTAGGAAATCATGATTTAAGTGGGTGCTTAGCCTAACATTATCCTCGAAAAAATACAAAGGCAGATGGGTAATCTAAATATTGATAATCAAGGAGCCTCTAGTTCAAAAAGAAATGAAGAGAAAAGGTCGTGACCAAGTTGAAGGATCAGCTCCTGTNNNGGGGGGGGGGGGGGGTTGAATCAGTGACACAACAATCATATCAATTTTTCATTTATTAATGCACACAGAATTTTAACATAGTATTTTATCATGGAACCCAATTGGGAAAACCACAAACTCTTTTCTATTAACTGAAAAATTTGTTTTACATGTTACATAGAAGGAAGATGTACTTCCTTTTCGATCAGAACTAGCTAATCAAGATGCATCCACACCCTAGTTCACTAGCACCAACTGGTAGGAGGCTACGAAACCCTGTTTAGTCAGCTACAACTAACAAGGAAGCACCAACTCCCTCTGTAGGCACCAACCTGCCCTTGCACCACCCAACCACCCTTAATACATAAGTATCTTCAGCTTTCTTTCCTGGAATCTGCTTCAACTTTTGATCTTCTGATATGGACTGCAGAGACACCCTACTTCTCAACACTCTTCCTTGATTATATATTCTTCAAACGATGTGAGTGTGACACAACTGTGTCCCTTCATTTTGAACATCACACCTCTTTGATTAATTAATCTTAATTACTGTTTATTTATTTTACCGTGAAGGTTTTTCATAAATTGATCACAGTCATGGATCAATTTAATCCTTTAAAATTGATCCCAAAACTCTATTATTTTCACAGAGATCAAATTCTATGGAGGCGCTTCCTTCAAACCATTTCATATGACTGAGTGTTACAGAACCACGGGCTTACCAACTATAGCTATGTATAACATTTTCCTTTTAAAACTCTTATATCATATGACTATCAGGGGTAACTAGATGCTAAGCCAAACGAGTTCTTGATCCCTTTATCAAATCAACGGTCAAAATTAAATATTCTGATGAGATGGACGACTAACGAAACTTCTCACTTCGAAACTTCGGGATTTCAACATTTGAAACCTTCGAATTTAGATTGGATGGTTTATTTCATGGAACCAGATCAACGGTCAACTTTGATCCTTACATTCATTCTTTCACTGCTAAATCCGATGGCTAGGACTTAATCATGCATCGAGATGGATGACCACCTTTTACTTTGGATCTTTGTACTTCATAGATTTCAGATATCAACCCCTTATTGCCTTCGGAGTGATCACCTGCTGAGTCAGTCATAACATGGTGGAGACCGCTTGCTGTCAGTTAAATTTTCACTTACACTATCCTTCCACTATATTCTGATCGATGGTCAAGAATGCTCCCGATGTGATATTTTAGATCAGACGTCTTGTGTCCACTTCGGGACTCCGACATTTAGGACTTCGGGACTTTGGGCAAGTGCTGGTTTGTATTTCTTCAGAAACAAAACTCTCGGAGTGGCGTAAGTTGCTTACGTCAATTGTTGACATGGAATGAGTCAATTTCCTCTTGACAGTTGTCATCATCTGATTATGCCATGTGTCTTTGCCGATGTGTTCTTCCATGCATCCTTGCTGATGAGGTTAGCTGACATGGATCTCTCACATGTACTTGTTGAGGTGGTATGTTGATCAACAACCCTGATCCAATGGTCCTCGTTATGTCCTCCAAATCTGACGGTCCTTATTGACTTTGGATTTTCAGGCTTTGGGTATTTCAAATCTCAAACTGAAGGAGAATAAAATCCTCACATATTTAGACCCGAAGTGAAGGATGTTCGTTCAATCGGGATCTTAGATCGAAGACTCGATCTGTTTGCAGTGCTTCTCTTATGGCTTATCCTGTCCTTCCACTTAATTTGATCTAACGGTTGATGTGGACTCTTCGAAGCATATTAACGGTTGACAATGATTGCGGAACCACAACTTGTGAGTGATTTAACTCGACACCAAAATTTTGTAATTTGAAGTTGTGCGATGTTGGTGAGTCAACCACAATCATCAATGTTCGAAGCTATAAGATCGGATGGTCCTGACAAATTGCGGGATTGGAACTAGCGCATTGTTTAAATCTCCTTCCGATCTCCACAATCTATTCCTGTCGTTGATCTGGAGATTGCGCATTCGACGATCACAACTCAATCTAGCTTAATATGATTGCTTGTTGGATCAACCACATTCTTCAATCTTTGAGTCTATGAGATCTGACGATCTACACCAATTGTGGGATTAGAACTAGAAAGTTCTTTAATTCTTATTTCTCTCCTCGCAATTCATCCCTGTCGTTGATATGGATTACATATCCGACAGTCACGATCCCCCAATGATCCTCAAGCACATGGTCACTCATATGACTGACATCTATAATATTTAGATCATCAACATGGTTACTCTCTTGATCGGACGAATGTTGATGTTTCTTCACTATGATCGGATGGCTACTAAGGCTCTTCATTCGCTAACTCTCCCGAGATTTAATCATAGGAACATTGTTGATCCTATCATGATCAACAATAATCACGAATTGCCTTCAGCTTATACGCTTCTTCTGCTAACTAATATACTGTGCAATGCGCTCTTCCTTCTGAGATTTGATCTTCATTTTCTTATGTCGATTATTTTTCTTCCCGAGATTAACCTTGCTGCTCTGCTCACTATGACTGTTGACATCAATGACAACACATGAATGACAATATTTCCAACAATATCCCCCTTTGTCATTGAGGGAAACATACTAACTTCATACAAAAACTCCCCCTGTGATGCTGCATCACTCTCTTCTGAAGTTACTCTCCCCCTTTGACATCAATGGCAGAGGGTTTATTCTCCAATGATTTGTTTATATAATTTATTCTTTGACCATTGGTAACTCCTCCTGCAATAACACTTTTCCTGTCATAACTAAATGACTCCTTTCGATGTTGATTGTTGTCTCCCCCTGAATAAGTGCCAACTGATGCATTTTTTTCTTGAGATATTTGGGTAGGAATAAGGATTACTCCCAATTTTTGCTTGAGATATTCAAATACATCTCTACTTAAGGGTTTTGTAAAAATATCTTCCACTTGTTCTTGTGTTGGAACATATTCCAATTTAATGTTTTTTTTTTTTCAGCCTGATCTCTTAGATAGTCGTACTTTATGGGAATGTGTTTCGATTTTGAATGTTGGACAAGGTTCTTAGAGAGATTTATAGCGCTTGTATTATCACAATGGATAATAGTAGGTTCTTCAAATATTATTTTGATGTCTTGTATGTTTTGTTTCATCCATTCCACTTGTGTGCAAGATTCTTCTGCTGCAATATACTCAGCTTCAGTGCTAGACAGAGAAATTGAGGACTGTTTCTTGCTTATCCAAGAAACTAGTGATTCTCCCAAAAATAATGCTCCTCCACTTGTACTTTTTCTGTCATCTACACTTCCTTCCCAATCAGCATTTGAATAGGATTTTAAAGTGAAGGAATCCTTGCTAGGATACCACAAACCAAGATCTATGGTTTCTGTAAAATACCTAAAGATTATTTTTACATATTGAACATGGCTCTCCTTTGGTTCTTCTTGGAATCTAGCCACCATCCCAACAACTTGCTTGACATCAGGTCTGGAAGCTGTTACATAGAGAAAACTGCCAATCATTGATCTATAGTGTTTTGGATCTACAGCTCTGGACTCATCATCCTTGCTTAGTTTGCATCCAACTGTCATAGGTGTACTAACAGGTTTGCAATCCTCTAACTGGAATCTCTTAAGAATATCCTTAACATATTTAAACTGATGGATAAAGACTCCTCTTTTGGACTGTATTATTTGTAATCCAAGGAAGAAATTCAGCTCACCAAGTAAAGACATTTCAAATTCTTGCTGCATCATCTTAGCAAAGTCCTTGCTCATTTTTTCATCATCACTACCAAATATAATACCATCAACATACACTTCCACAATGATCATGTTATTACCATCAATTTTGCAATAAATATTGTTGTCTGATGATCCCCTTTTGAGGCCTTGTTTTTGTAAATAAGAGTCTAGCCTTGCATACCATGCTCTAGGTGCTTGTTTTAGCCCATAGAGTGCTTTATTTAGTTTACAAACATAGTCTCCTTTGTTGGTTAATTGGAATCCTTTTGGTTGCTCAATACAAACTTCCTCTTCTAAATTTCCATTGAGAAATTCTGACTTGACATCCATTTGGTACACTTTAAATTTTCTGTAGCTAGAGAAATCTAAGAACATCCTAATTGCCTCTAATCTGGCCATAGGTGAAAATGTTTCTTTATAGTCTACTCCTTCAACCTGAGTATACCCTTTACACACTAATCTGGCTTTGTTCCTGATTACTTTCCCATCTTCATTCATTTTATTTTTATATACCCATTTAGTTCCAATGACATTTTTATTTTTTGGTCTTGGAACTAGTTCCCAAGTTTGATTTTTTTTTATTTGGTCCAATTATTCATTCATAGCTTTGATCCAAATCTCATCTTTACATGCTTATTTGATTGAGTTAGTCTCAACATGTGACAGCAATGCTATTTCTATTTGATACAATAGTTGTCTTCTTGTCTGCACTTCATCATTCATATCTCCAATAATCAGTTCTTCAGGATGATTCTTTTGAGTAATTATTGAGGGAGTCTTTGTATCTCTTCTTGGGAATTCTTCTCTTATCTCTCCATCTTGACTATCTTCTTCGCTTTCAATAGTATCCATATCATATTCTTCCCCTTCTTTTTCATTCTCTTCTACTTCTTCTAGTTGTGTGTCGAATGTCTCATCATCATCTTCATCTTCATTTTTAGGTATGGTTTCTTGATTTTTGATCCTTATCGTTTTTAGGTCATCCACCTTGACATCTACACTCTCAAAAATCTTATGTGATCTAATATTGTAGCATTTGTATGCTTTCTTGTTTGAAGCATATCCAATAAAAATACCTTTATCATATCTAGCATCAAATTTTCCAAGACTCTCATCTAGTCTTTTGATGTAGCATTTACTTCCAAAGACTTTGAAGTATTTTACTGATGGAGCTCTTCCAAACCATAGTTCATAAGGGTTATTATCACTATTAACCCTGAGATGAAATCTGCTCAATATGTATACTGTTGTGCTTACAACTTCCCTCCAATATCCATATGAAAATTTTGCTTCATTGAGCATAGTCCTTGTAGCCTCCTGAATTGTTCTATTCTTTCTCTCAGCAATCCCATTTTGCCGAGGTGTTTTGGCAGAAAATAATTATCTTTTTATTCCATGGATTTCATAGAAGAGATCAAACTCTTTTGAGGTGAATTCACCACCATTGTCTGATCTAATACATTTGATTTTTGTCTTCTTTTCATTTTCAACAAGGGTTTTAAAGGCTTTGAATTTGTTGAGTGCTTCTGATTTTTCTTTGAGAAAACATATCCAACCCATTCTAGTAAAGTCATCAATGAAAAACATAAAGTAAGACTGTCCTTGAAAACTCTTGGTCCTCGTAGTTCCACATAGGTCAGTGTGAAAAATATCTAAAGGTTTAGAGGTTGTGTATTCTTTTGCCTTGAACCTTTTTCTAGTTTGCTTCCCTAGTTGACAGTGTCTACACATAGCATTTGAGGGTTTTATGATTTTTGGCAAGTTTCTTACTGCAACAAGGTTGTTGACTTTCACAATATTGTCAAAGTTAATATGCCCCAACCTTCTATGCCATAGCCAACTTTCATCTACTCAATTTATATGACACTCCTCATTCAATTTTGCATCTAGTATATATACATTTTCAGGAGTTCTAGGAGCAGTACCAACTAATTTTCCTGTTTCTTCTCTCCTAATCTCACATTTTTGGGAATCAAAGATGCAGAAGTGCCCCTGATCATAGGTTTCACTGACACTTAATAAACTAGGCTTTAGTTTTTCGACAAGTATCACATTTCTGGCTTTGTCTTTTCCCAGGCTCATAGTGCCTTTCCCAAGTATGTTACTTGAAGCATTATCACCAAATGTAACTTTACCTTTTTGTTTCTTTATGTCTAAAAACTTGTCTTTGTTACCTTTCATATGTTTTGAGCACCCACTTTCAACATACCAGAGATCCTTTTTATCTTGAGATTTTAGGGCAATGAGACATTCCTTTTTTGATGTTTTTTCTCTCCAAAGTTTCTTTTGCTCTCTAATGAACTTTGGTTATTTTGAGACTTCCATTAATATGGAATTAATGGCCTTATGTCCATGGTTATGGAATCTGAAGAATTGTAAGTCACCTTCTTGTAGAGGTGCAAAGGAGTTATAGTTTGTGCTTTTAACTTGATTTGCTTCTTGTTTATCCTTAAGGATATAGTTCTTAACCTTCGGATTTTTCTTTCTATATGCTCTAAAGTTTATAGCTTTGTGTCTGAAATTATAGCATGCAAAGCAATAACCAAGGAAAATGCGAGGATACTTGTTTTGATAAGACTTCTTTGGTATTGCCTTGTCATCCTTCCCGATGGGTGGAAGTAATCTTCTGGAGTTCTGATCATTACTTATCTTCTCTTCATTTTTCTTCTTGAATGTACTGAGGAGAGTATCTGCATAAGATTTTGAGTTAACATGGTTTTCCTTTTGAGAATAACCTATTCCATTTTTATTACCTGAATCCCTTTGTGTGGTAATAATATTATCTGATATTTTAGAGCTATTTTCAGATTTTGTTTGAATGATTTTTGCATCTAGTTCCCTTTTTAGATGAACTATTTCTTCCTCCATTCTTTCACAAGTTATTTGTTTTTTATTAATAGACTTTTCCAGACTTTCTTCGATTTTATTTGCTTCTAAGATTTGTTTTTTCAGATTGCTCATGAGTTTTTCCATCTCCCTTTCTTCTTGTTCATGTTTTTCCTTTTGTTCAACTACAAAACTTTTCAATTGTCTATATCTGGTTTTGTATTTTCTTAATTAATCCAAGGCACTGAGAAGTTCTTCCTCCATATTAACTTTTGCTTCATCTTCTAACTCCTCATGGTTAATTTTTTCTATCTCATTCGATTCTTCAATACCTAAGAAAAAGACTTCATCATCATCAAATTCATCGTTATCACTAGACTCTAACGCGCTGTTGTTTTCTTCTTTTGAGTAGAAATTATTTTTCCCTTTGTAAAACATTTTCTTGTAGTTGGGTTTTTCCTTCTTCTTGTATTGTTTGGTTTTATTTTCTTCATCTTCAGGGTGCTCCTTGGGATAGAGACACTTGGTTGAAAAATGACCAACTTTTCCACAGTTAAAACATTTGAAAGGAAGCTTGACTTTGTACTTCCCTGATCCTTTTTGAAGTTTTCTAATGAAATTGGCTTCTTCCACATCAGATTCTTCATGATGGCAGAATTGCATTTTTTTCTTCTGATTTATCTTTGTCTTAGATGCTTTGAACACTGTTTCATCTTTTGTTGATTTATCATTCCCTGTTCTCATTTCATATGCTGTAAAAATTCCATGGAGCTAATCAACTGTGAGTGTGTCTAGATAAGATCTATCTTCAATTGAATAAATATTTCCATCATATCTCTTAGGTAATGATCTTAGTATTTTTTTCACAATGGGTTTATCTGTAATCTCTTCTCTTGTCACTCTAATTGAGTTAACCACTTCATCTACTTTATGAAAATACTCAACAATATTTTCTTCTTCTTTCATTTTCAGATTTTCAAACTGAGATCTATAGGTTTGTAGTTTGGCTTCTTTGACTTTTTCGTCTCCTTCATATACAACCTCCAACTTGTCCCAGATTTCTTTGGCTGATTTGCAATGCATAACCTTCACACTTATAGAATTGGTCAAACCTGCTAGAATTCCATCAACTGCTCTTGAGTTGTCATTACAGATTTTTTTTCCTGCAATGTCTTTGGGTGGAGTAGTTGGTGTAGTGTAACCATGTACAACAAATTGCCAGATATAAAAACCAAGAACCAACATAAATTTTTTCATTCTTATTTTCCATGAGGCATAGCCTCCTCCATTGAACAATGGTGCTTTGTTGTTGGACATTCCTTCTTGTTGATCCATCTTCAAGATATACCTTTAATTTTGTTATACTGTGCTAAAGGAACCCCCTCTGATACCAATTGAAGGATCAAATCTTGTCACTGAGAGAGGGGAGTGAATTCGTGACACAACAATTATATCAATTTTTCATTTATTAATGTACATAGAATTTTAACACAATATTTTATCGTGGAACCCAATTGGGAAAACCACAAACTCTTTTATATTAATTGCAATTTTTTTTTTACATGTTACATAGAAGGAAGATGTACTTCCTCTTTGATCAGCACCAACTGATCAGGATACATCCACACCCTGGTTCACCAGCACCAACTGGTAGAAGGCTACGACCCCCTGTTTAGTCAACTACAACTAACAAGGAAGCACCAACTCCCTCTGCAGGAACCAACCTGCCCTTGCACCACCCAACCACCTTTAATACATAAGTATCTTCAGCTTTCTTTCCTAGAATCTGCTTTAGCTTTTGATCTTCTGATCTGGACTATAGAGACACCCTACTTCTCAACACTCTTCCTTGATTATATATTCTTCAAACAGTGTGAGTGTGACACAATTGTGTCCCTTCATTTTGACCATCACACCTCTTCGATTAATTAATCTTAATTAGTATTTATTTATTTTATCGTGAAGGTTTTGCATAAATTGATCACAGTCATGGATCAATTTAATCCTTTAAACTTGATCCTGAAACTCTGTTATTTTCACAGAGATCAAATTCTACGGAGGCACTTCCTTCAAACCATTTCATATGACCGAGTGTTACAGAACCATAGGCTTACCAACTATAGCGATGTATAACAGTTTCCTTTTAAAACTCTTATATCATATGACTATCGGGGGTAACCATATGCTAAGCCAAACGAGTGATTGATCCCTTTATCAAATCAATGGTCACGATTCAATATTCTGATGAGATGGACGGATGACAAAACTTCGCACTTCGAAACTTTGGGATTTCAACATTTCAAACCTTTGAATTTAGATCAAATGGTTTATTTCACGAAACCAAATCAACGACCAACTTTGATCCTTACATTCATTATTTCACTGTTAAATCCGACGGCTAGGACTTAATCACGCATCGAGATGGATGACCACCTTTTACTCCGGGTCTTCGGACTTCAGAGATTTCAGATCTCAACCCCTTCTTGCCTCCAGAGTGATCACCTGCTGAGTCAGGAATAACACGGTGGAGACCGCTTATTGTCGGTTAAATTTTCACTTATACTATCCTTCCACTACAGTCTGATCTATGGTCAAGAATGCTCCTGATGTGATCTTTCAGATCAGACGTCTTGTGTCCACTTCAAGACTCTGACATTCGGGACTTTGAGACTTTGGGCAAGTGATGGTGGTATACTTCCCAAATAAAAACTCCCGGAGTGGCGTAAGTTGCTTACGTCATTGTTGACATGGCATGAGTCAATTTCCTCTTGACAGTTTTCATCCTCTGATTATTCCATGTGTCTTTGTCGACGTGGTCTTCCACACATCCTTGCTGACAAGGTTCACTAATGTGGATCTCCCACACATCCTTGCTGAGGTGGTTTGCTGATCAATAGCCGTGATCCAATGGTCCTCGTTATGTCCTCCAAATATGACGGTCCTTATTCACTTCAGATTAATGGGCTCTGGGTTTTCAAATATCAAACTGAAAAAGCGTAAGATACTCACATCTTTAGACCCAAAGTGAAGAATGTTCGTTTGATCAGGATCTTAGATCGGCAGCTCGATCTGTCTGCAGTGCTGCTCTTCTGGCTTATCCTGTCCTTCCACTTAATTTGATCTAATGGTCGATGTGGACTCTTCGAAGCAGATTAACGGTTGACGATGATTATGGAACCACAACTTGTGAGTGATTTAACTCAACACCAAAATTCTGTAATTTGAACTTGTGTGTTGTTGGTGAGTCAACCACAATCGTCAATCTTTAAAGCTATAAGATCGGGCGATCCTGACAAATTGCGATATTGGAACTAGCGCATTGTTTATATCTCCTTCTGATCTCTACAATCTATCCCTGCCGTTGATATGGCGATTGCGCATCCGACGGTCACAACTCAATCTGGCTTAATATGATTTCTTGTTGGATCAACCACAGTCGTCGATCTCTAAGTCTATGAGATCTGACGATCTACACCAATTGCGGGATTAGAACTAGTGAGTTCTTTAATTATTCTTTCGCTCCCCACAATTCATTCTTGTCGTTGATCTGGCTTACAGATCTGATGGTCACGATCCTCCAACAATCCTCAAGCCCATGGTCACTCAAATGACCGACGTCCATAATATTTAGACGATCAACACATTCACTCTCTTGATCAGACGATTGTTGAGGTTTCTTCACTCTGATCGGATGGCTGTTGAGGCTCTTCAATCGTTAACTCTCCTGAGCTTCAATCATAGTAACATTTTTTATCCTATCATGCTCAACAATAATCACGAATTGCTTTTAGCCTGTACGCTTCTTTTGCTAACTGATAGACTGTGCAATGCGCTCTTCCTTCTGAGCTTTGATATTCATTCGCTTATGTCGATTCTTTTTCTTCCCGAGATTAACCTTGCTGCTTTGCTCACTATGACTGTTGACATCAATGACAACACATGAGTGAAAATATGTCCAACACAAGTCAAAATCAGGCGACTGGTGGAGGATTTTTCAAGGGAACTATACCTGGTGTGAAAACAGACCCCGTTGCAGCCAAAGAGACTAATCAAAGGATCAAGATTGCACAAATGAACAAAAAAATTAGACAAATGCAAAATGAAATAACCATATTAAGAAGGAATGATAATTGTATACCCAATCCAAGGATTTCAGTCTAAGAACAAAGAAGGAACCCTCCCCAAGAGAAAAGAGTGAGGTTTGAAAATCATGATAATCAACAAAGATAGAGGGTCCCCAGAAAACCAATTCCAAATGTGGTGGTTCTTTATGAAACATATAATGAACAAATAACTGAACAAGAAAAAATTATTTACCGAAGGAAATTTTTAAACCTGTACAGATGGACGGATGTGAGATGTCCATGTATATATTTGAATAAGGAGAAGATGATCCTGACTCACAAGAAAATCTTTCCAAAACATGAACATTTGTAAATAAGTCCAAGAGTAAAGATAATTATGAAAAAGACAAATAAAAATATAAAGAAAAGGAGAATGAGAAAGAGAGCAACAAAAGTGTGATAAGAAACACTAGAGCTAAGAAGCAACATCAAATATCAAGCCCCCTCTAGATGAAATATAATGTTTTTGATGATCTGAGTAAGTTGAGGATTACTCTTCCTTTCACAAAAGTGGTAAATATTCCTCAACAAAGGGAGAATATTTTGAAGTTGTTGGACGATATAGTGGGAAGAATTGAAGCAATTATCGCAATACCAAAACAAAATAAAAACACATCAGCAATCAAGTTGAGAGGTAAAGTCCCACCTTTCTATATTTCGATAGAAAACCATGATGTTGCACTCCACAATTTCCTAGTTGATACTGGTGCAACAAACAATATCATTCCCTTGGTAGTAATGGAGATGTTGGGTATGAGTTGCACTAGATACTATGAAACAAGAGAAATCATTTACGCGATTGATTCCATGAAGGTGCCAACTTATGGAGAAATTAAATATTTCTATGCCTGGATTACTGCTGCTCCTCATATTATTACAACTTTCAATACTGTGGTGGTTGATCTTCCTCCTGCATATGGAGTTTTCCTTGGAAGAGATTGGTCATCTATGATCGGAGGCTATATAATGAATGATGGAAGATGCATGATGTTTTCATATAAGGATGGAGCAATGATCAAGGTTCCTCGTGAACCCAGTAGACCATTTTATTTCAAAAAGAAATATAATGAGCTAATGGAATATTATATATATGCTAGTATTGGAAACTATGCTATCCTAGATATGGAACAAACTGAGGATATATAAAATGAAGATAGTCATTTTGAAGGCTATTGGAGGATGTCATTCAATGGAGCTTGCTCAAGTTCGGGGAGCAAAGTTGGAATTGTTCTTAAAAGCCCCGAAACAATTGTACACCCACATGCTATAAGACTTGATTTTTCTTGCACAAATAATGAAGTGGAATATGAGGCTTTGATTCAAGGAATGATCCTTGCATGATAAATGAAGATCGAACATTTGATTGTGACTGGCGACTCTAAGTTGGTAATAAGTCAATTAAATCATAAATATAAGATTAAGAAGGAAAGGCTTAAATTATACTTCAAAAGAGTAAATGAATTGATGGAGGCCTTCTATTCTTTTGATATTTATTTCATTCCAAGGGAAGAAAATCAGAAGGCAAATTCATTAGCATTGGCGTCTTTTCTATCAAACCTAGATGATATCCAAAGTGAAACATATTTTTAGGTAAAAAGAGTATTTCGACCTTCAGTACCCGATAACCAGGAGTATCTTCAAGTATTTGAAAATGATGAAGACCTAGAAAATTTTCTAGTAAATGAAAATGAATATGAAGATAATGAAATTACTGTTGTGCCAAAGAATTGTGTCCTATTTGAATCTTTGTTCACAAGAGATGATCATGCCAAAATCTCTTGGAAGAAGTATCGGTCCAAAAAATTAAAGAAACGAGAAAATTCAATGTTGGGACTCATAATTCCCCAAAGTACATTAACTTGGGATTTTATTGTACATCCGATGAAGTTGGTCAATATGTCGCACTCTTCAAAGAATATCTTGATGTTTTCACATGGAGTTATGATGATTTAAAGGCATATGATAAAACAATATTTCAGCACATCATCCCATTAAGAGAAGGAGAAAAACCTGTCAAGCAGACGATAAGGCTGATGAATCCCAAGATGAATCCAATAGTGAATATTGAGTTGGAAAATTTGAAGAAAGCTAGAATAATATACCCCATTAGGCATTTTGACTCGCTTTCAAATCTGGTGGTTGTAAGAAAGAAGATTGGGGAGACTCAGATGTGTGTGGATTTCAAGGATCTTAATAAATCAAGTGTAAAGAATAATTATCATCTGCCTAACATGGAATTCCATCTCCAACAAGTCACTGGATTTGCTTGTATTCCCATGTTAGATGGTTTTTTTGGATATAATCAAGTTTTGGTTGTAGAGGAAGACAGAGTGAAGACAACCTTCATAACACCTTGAGAGACATATGCATATGCTTGGATTCCCTTTGGTTTAAATAATGTTGGAGCTATATTTCAAAGGGCTATGGATCATGCCTTTGATGGTTTGATAGGAAAATTCATGGTGGACTACCAATATTATTTGACAGTGCATTCAAAAACAAGAAATGATCATATTCATCATTTGAGAAAAGTATTTGAACGATGTAGATTGTATGCAGTTTCTTTAAATCTAAAGAAATGTTTATTTGCAGTGAATGAAGGTAAGCTATTGGGGAATATTATGTGCAAGGAAGGAATATATATTGATCCGAAGAGGGTTAAATCTATAAATGAAATCAAACACCCATCATTTAAGAAAGGAGTCCAGTCATTTTTTGGAAAAATCAACTTTGTAAGAAGATTTTTTCCCAATTATGCAAGCATTATAAAACCGATCAACTCATTGTTGAAAAAGGATTAAATGTTCGAATGGACTTCATATACACAAGAATCCTTTAGTAACATCAAAAGGGAAATCACCACAACCCCAATCCTCATTAGTACAGATTTCCAAAAATATTTCATCATGTATTCATTTGCAATAGAAATCGTTGTGGCATCTGTTCTTACAAAAATAAATGCCAAGGGTGAAGAGATACCAATCATTTTCATGAGGAAGAACCTCCAGGATTATTAATTGAGTATTCAAAGTTGGAGAAACAAGCCTTGTCTCTTGTGAAAGAAATAACACACTTTCAAACTTACATATTAAATTCTCATGTCATTGCATATGTTCCTTCCTCTCCCATTAAGATGTTTTTAAACCAACAATTGAGAGAATGGAAATGGGAAAATTGGATGGAGAAAATTCAAGAGTATGAGATTGAAATTAAGCCTCTAAAAGAAGTTAAGGGGAAAGGATTTTGCAAGATTATTGTGGGCAATGATGCTTTGAATGGAGTAGTTTTGGTTTGAATTGGAAAACCTATATCTGGCTTTGAATGGTACAAAGATATTGTGTTATATTTAAAGGTTGAACAATTTCTTGTCATCATGACTCAAAAGGAAAGACGAGCATTAAATATGAAATCAAATCAATATGTATTGTTTGCTGAAATCTTATTCAAAAGGAATTATGATGGCATGTTATTAAGGTGTGCTGATGAAAAGAGAGCTCAAGAATTAATACAATAATTTCATGAATGCATTTGTGGGGGGGATTTTGCACCTAATAATACAACACATAGAAGAATAAGAGCTGGATTCTATTGGCCATCAGTTTTCACGGACTCATATGCTACTGTAAGAACATGTATCTCTTGTCAACAATTTTCAGGGAAGATGAAAAGATCTGCAATGCAATTAAAACCCATATATGTAGAACAACCATTCTCCTAATGGGGACTGGACGTCATTGGACCAATCAATCCAAAATCAAGTAAAGGGCATATATATATTCTCATTGATACAAATTATTTCATGAAATGGCAATAAACAATAGCATTAAAAAAGACTAACTCTGAAGAATTGATTAAATTGTTAGAAAAATAGGATCGCAGAGCAATAAAAGAAAACAAATGCGGAAATAAAACAAAAAATATACGCAATACAATAGAGACACAAATATACGTGGTTCACCTAGTTTGGGATACATCCACCAGAGAAATTTCCAGGTCCTTCCTTTTTATTATCTAACAAAATGAAGGGATACAACATACAACTCAACCGATGTAACTTCCTCTTATTCATCTCACCGTCTCCTCTCTCATAATACAATATTTTTGATAATACACAACCACAATACAATTCCCTCATAAGAGAGGGTTGCCTTCTAGGGAAAAAACCCTAAAACAAATTATATCGTCAGATCTACGACCTTATAATGAACAATTCAGATTGACTACAAAATTACAATATTTTACAAGGCAATTTTTCCCAAAACGTTTCTTCGGGGTGGGGGGGGCTACAAAAATTATCCCTTCCCCCCCATGGATGCCCCTAGCGAAATTTGTGGGGGGGGGGGAATCCCCCCCCCATTAGGGAATGGGGTCCAAGCATAGCTGAAACAAACATATGAATAAGGAAGATAATCAGACTCCATAACCAATAATCTGCCACTTGGAGAATGATCACAACAATTCCACGACTATTGTACCTGCTGGACTATGATCGACCATGGACTTGAAAAATTTCTCATCTTCACCTTCATGCTTGAAGCCCAACTGAAACTAAGCAGGAAATCAGTTTCTCCTCGATTACTACCTATGTTAACATGTCTGTAGGATTCTGGCTAGTATGTATCTTTTTCAACCTCAAATTTTCATCTTCCAAGACAGGTCGTATGAAATGGTACTTGAGTTGTATATTCTTAGTTTTTGAATGGAAGGCTGAGTTCTTTGAAAGATGAATGGCACTCTCACTGTCACAGTACAACCTACTATTCTCCTTCTTCTTTCTCAATTCCTCCATAAACCTCTGTAACCAAATCATTTCTTTACTAGCCTCTGTAGCAACAACATACTCTGCTTCTATTGTTGAAAGTGAAACAACATTTTGTAGTTTCAAAATCCAATTTATTTTTGTTCCACCTATAGTAAAAACATACCCTGTGGTGCTTATCCTGCTATCTTTATCACCTTCCATATCTGAATCAACATATACCTATAGAAAAATGCCTGAACCTCCAAAACATAATGCATGAGTAGAATTACCTCTCAAATACCAGAGAATCCACTTTACTTCCTCCCAATGTTCTTTACCTGGATTGTTCATATACTTGCTTACAACTTCTACTGCATGTGCAATATCTGTTGGATTACTAAGAGGGGGGTGAATCAATAATAGAGATTTTTAATCCTTTTAACCACAATATTGTTGATTTTTCAATAATCTAGGTTAAGCATGCAGTTCATTTCAATTTTTCATTTGTCTTAACCATAAACAATAATGTTGCAACAACCAAGATCATAAGAATAAACACCATGCACAAAAAAACAAGAAGTATATTGGGAAACCCTTCTCAACAAGGGAAGAAAACCCGACCAAATCCTTTGCTATATCCTTCAAGAAAAAGACCTTCACCACCAATAAGACCTAGCACACAAGAGGGTGCTCAAACCCTAGAATACTAGTGCCTAAGAGAGGTGCACACTTTTCCCAAGAAGGTGTACTTGCTTAAATTTCCAAACTCATGTGAAATATATAATTCCTCAATGGGGAATTTACCTTTACTTATACTAACTTGAACCTGTCAACATAAGTGTCTATTGGCACAACATGTTCGAATTCACTAGTGGGGTCGACCTGTACCCTTTGCATTAAAATTAGGGTTACAGGCAAGTCTGACTCTTGAAAAATATAGCAAAGGATCTGATACACCCACTAGTGCTCATCCACTAGGGGCACATCCATAGGGATGTCCATATCTCTAGATCACTGCATTACATAGAAGAAACATCTCTTCACACGTTCACCAACATGTCCACTCAATAGATCTTATTTCCCATTGCATCACACAGGAGAGTCATTTGGATTTTCTCATCAACTCTGCTGCTTAGAGGAGGCTAATACATCATCTTCATTTATGTTCTCATGATGATGCACCCAACACTTTGGGATTTGACACGTTCACCTTGTGCTCAACCACATGCACGTCTAACTCAATGGATCGCCTTTCCCACAGGATAATCATTTGGAGTTCTTCTCAACTCTCTGAATGGAGGAGGTCATATCTACGTTCCAACTCTGTCTCATATGGGAACGACACACCCTCTTCAGGGGATTTCTCTCAGGTTTGTAAGATGGAGAATATATCACATGGCTGCAATGATCTATATCTCATAGGTTTGTAAGATGGAGAATGTCTCACATAGCTGCAATCATCAACACTCCCTTTCAACTAGGGAGACATTCTTCATTATGCCAAGTATCACATGGATGTATTCTAAATTTTGTCTTGGCTGGAGTCATCAATACTCCCTCTCTACTAGGAATGCATTCTTCACCAATTTAGTTTGGTGAATATGTCTTGAAATTTTCTCATGTGTATGAAGGTATTGCATGTGCACGATTTTCCTCTGCATCATATCTCTGATATAAGAATATTTCATCTCATCATGTTTTGATCCATCAAGAAACACTCGGTTCTCAAGGGGATTTATACACAGATCTTGGTTATCATCATAGGATCTATCTCATGATCAAGTAAATATGTTAGAAGCTTGTAAATCCATACTGCTTCGCACACTCAATGGTACATACTCTGCTTCTATGGTATTCAAGGCCACAGAGATTTCATTTCCTGCTTCATCAGTAAACTATGGCAAACTTCATGGTAGAACATCAACCGGATGTGATCTTTTTGTCCACTGTACTTTTAGCTCAATCTGAATCGACATATACTACAAACTCAAGTTCTCTGTGGAGGCATATCTCAATACATATTCAACTGTGCCTCATATATATATTAATACATGTTTTGTTCTTGTCTAGTGAGTTTGTCTCGGTTGTCTCATGAAATGATTAAGCACATTCACTACATCCCATGAATCAAGTCTGGTGTTAAACATATACATCATTGATCCAATCAGTTGTGGATCAATCTCGTCTGAATCATTATCGCCATTTTCCCATTAAATTTAACACGGTGGATTTTTCATTCTGTCATACTTGAGCTTCTTTAAACAAAAAAAACTTCACTGTATATTTTCCTTAACTCAGGAAAATCTCATCGGTCCTTTGTCATACTTCTTGTCCCAATAAGTAGTGCATCATACTCAGATTATTCATCTCGAATTCAGAAGTCAAGGATTACTTGTATCCAACAACAAGGATTTCTGAATAAGTCACCAAAATCAGGCTCTCGTTACCAACACTGTAATAATACAGGTTTGGATCAACAACTATCTTGCTGAAATCCAAACTCATCAAGAATATATCTGTATGATATAGTTTCCAACTCAAGGACGGTAGTATGGATGGAAGTGTATTGGGTTTACTGGATCAAGTGTCTCATCATAAACAACTCCCTCTGTTTGTGATAAACCTCTTTCTATAGATCTCATTTTCTATTTCTCAACACTTCCATTAGTTGCATGCTTCATCGTATAGATCCACTTGGAAGTTACTACAAACTTCTCCTCTGGTGCCTAAATAGTATCTTATACATCATTCTTTAAGATATACTGGTATTCTTCTGTTATGACATCTTTCCATACTTTTTCTCATGTTGCTTTTCTAAGACAATGAGTTTCAACATCAATGGAGTGGCTTATGACTGAAGGATAGCTCAAAAATCTCTTTTTCTTTCTCAGGATGTGCCTTGAGAGGCTTGTATGTTTCTCTGCCTCTTGCAGAGTGAGTCTAGGTAGGCCTTTTATACCCTACTGCAATATCTCTAAACATATCAACTAGAGAAATTAGATCAACTGGAATAATGTCTGTCTCCCTCTGAGCTGTTGAAGGGGGAGAAGGTATTGTCTTACTGTCAATCTCCGTCTGAGATTCTTTGGATCTTTGAAATACTATCTCTTCTTTTAAGGACAACGTCTCTTCTTGTCTCAATATGTCTTTGACCAGGGATGTTGATCTGGAATGTCATTGAAGATTCATTGTATCCTTTCTTTCTAAAGGATATATCTTGGACTACTTCTCTTTGGGTACATGAAAATACACTGGGCACCCAAATAACCTGAAGTGTTCAATCTCAGGCTTCATTCCAGTGAAGACTTCTTCGGGAGTTATTTTTTTCAAAGTCTGGTGAAGACTCTTATTTTGAACATATACTGTGTCATTCATGCTTCTTCCCATAGAATCATAGAAAGATTTTGATCATGTATTATTGGTTCCGCCAATGATGGTTCTATTCTTCCTCTTTCTCAATTAGTTTTGACTCCCTCTGATTCAACTGGCTCCCTCTGAAGGATAAACATATTCCTTTATTGTTAACCTATTTGGAACAAGAAAACAAGAGGAACCAAAACAATAATATCTCCTAAAGGAGAATAATGAGTGCATCTCTAGAATTAAAACAATTTAAGGATTGTTGTCATAGTTATAACAACTACTTGTAATGTAGCAAACTTTAGAAATATAGGTTAGAGGAATGACAATTTCAACAATCAAACATGGAGTCTTCACTTTGAGTTTGTTGTTCCTCTGAATGCACTGAGATCCCTTTGGGTCCATGAATTTAGAAAAACGGTTCCTTCCTCCTACAATTTCCCTCATGACAATGATACACATAATATATGTACAAGTGCATGCCTAGGGGTGCTGATATGATTTCTTGTAATATTCCAGATATAAAAAGTATGCAGAGCATAAATAAAATTCTAGAAATGGTAGATGAGCAACAATATAACCAGAACAACACCACAATAATACCAAAATGATACCATAATAACACCAGAAAGAACACTTATATTACTAAGAGCAATGTTCACTTGCCTCTTTGAGGGGGAAACCTCCAGCAGATCAGAGCTCTATTACAATAATATCCAAGCCAACAATTCTCATACCCTCGAATCCTATTTATACTAAATATGTCTATCAAAAGAACCATCTAGATGAATATCCTTCTAGAAGCAGAAGATTCTATTAGTTCTTCTTACATTCGACTTATTATTTCTAGGCCTTATTAATATTCAACTTTATTACATCAGAATATATTATTCTACCTACGTGAGGGGTTAGGTCCCTGACATTTCTCTTATGGCTCTTGGTCGATCTTTGTCCTCTTGATGTATTCATCAAGGAGGTATGTCACAATGATACCTTTTTGTATTACCCACAATAAGTATTCCTTTGAAGTCTTGTCTTCCATAAACTTGAAGTTGCTTGATCCATCAAGCTTAACTTCCATCATAGTTTTGTTCATCATAATTTTAGATTCTTCATAACCCTTTGTCAACTGGGCTAGAAAACCTAACGGCTAGGATAGGCTAGAAATTTTAGGTTTTTTTGGACTTATGACTGCCAACAATAAGCCTTTTAAAGATGAGAGAACACTGGTGAGTTGAAGAGCTCCTTCAATGAGTTGCAAAAACCCTAATACTGATTTTTTTGCAGAAATTAGCGAAACCCTAGTGTCAAAAATTGAAAATGCTCAGAATTTCATTCTGAGAGTCTCTGGAGGTGCGCTGCAGGATGTTGTACTTTCCTATGCCAAAAATATCCCTAACGTCCAAGTATTAAGGGATGAAACTGAGAAAGAAGGAGGGTCGTACAAAATTTCTGAAAACCCTAGGAGGGTCGTACGGTTATGCAAAAGAGGACGATTTTCCTTGAAGTTTAATGCAATGGGTTCTTCAAGACCTATGCTTTGATACCATGTTTATTTTTCAATAAGATAGTTTAAGCATGTATTTCATTTCATTTTTTCATTTGTCTTAACCATAAACAATAATGTTACAACAACCAAGATCACAAGAAGAAACACCATGCACAAGAAAAGAAGTATCCTGGGAAAGCCTTCTCAACAAGGGAAGAAAACTCAACCAAATCCTTTGCTATATTCTTCAAGAGAAATACCTTCACCACCAATAATACCTAGCACACAAGAGGGTGCTCAAACCCTAGAATACTAGTGCCCAAGAGAGGTGCACACTTTTCCCAAGAAGGTGTACTTGCTGAAATTTCCAAACTCATGTGAAAGATATAATTCCTCAATGGGGAATTTACCTTTACTTATACTAACCTGAACATGTAAACAAAAGTGTATATTGGCACAATAGGTCTGACCTCACTAGATTATAATATAATTAATATTAACCAGATTAATTATCTTTTACATTAATTACCAGTCACATTAAGGTGGGGCCGACATGTACCCTTTACATTACAATTAGGGTTACAGGAAAGTCTGACTCTTGAACACTATAGCAAGGGATCTGATACACCCACTAGTTCTCATCCACTAGGGAACATCCATAGGGATGTGCATATCTCTGGATCACTGCATTACATAGAATAACCATCTCTTCACACGTTCACTTGTGCACGTCCACATGCATGTCCACTCAACAGATCTTATTTCCCACTGCATCACATAGGAGAGTCATCTGGAGTTTCTCGTCAACTCTACTTCTTAGAGGAGGCTAATACATCATATTCATTTATGTTCTCATGACGATTCACCCAACACTTTGGGATTTCACATGTTCACCTTGTGCTCAACCACATGCACGTCTAACTCAACATATCTCCTTTCCCAGAGGATAATCATCTGGAGTTCTTCTCAACTCTCTGAATGGAGGAGGTCATATCTACGTTCCAACTCTGTCTCAGATAGTAAACACACACCCTCTTCAGGGGCTTTCTCTTAGGTTTGTAAGCTAGAGAATATCTCACATGGATGCAATGATCCACATCTCACATGCTTTTAAGTTGGAGAATGTCTCACATAGATGCAATCATAAACAAGTATGCAAGTGTTATTTATCTTTATGATCAATATAACATTATCATCCAATAAGTGCAGAGTAAATAAACCATGAATAAATGAACAATCATACACATACACAACACACCAATATTTTTTACATGGAAACCCAATGCGGCAGAAAACCACAAAATGATTTTTCTTATTTGTCTTTAAGAATTACATTCATTGGAAGGATCAAATCTTTCATTGAGAAACCTATCACTGTATATTCATCAACCAATTTGATTTGATCACATATACCTCAAACACTATACCACAACTCTATACCTCAAACCATGTGCTAAAACCTCACTGTTATACAACCTCTATCTGTACCAATAACATCAGCAACATACCTCAACCAAAATCCCTCAAACATGAACCAATACTAAACTTTAGTAGATCTGCCTCAAATCAACTGTACAACAAGCCCTAAACTTCCAATAGCACATCCAACAAATTTACAAGGAAAAACCTCAACTAGACTCATAAATTCAACACTACACATATGAAAACCATACATTTTTTTCTTCTTGTAGCATTCTGTTGCTGCGATTTTTCTGTTGCACTTTTTCTTCCGCAGTTTTTCTACCATGATTTTTTTGCTGTGATTTTTCTGCCGCACTTTTCCTACCACGATTTTTTTACCACACTTTTTCTGTCACACTTTTCCCGCCGTGATGTTTTTTCCGCACTTTTTCTACTGCACTTTTCCCACCACACTTTTTCTGGTGCAGTTTTCCTGTCGCGATTTTTCTGCCGAACTTTTTTTTCTGCACTTCTCTCTATCAATAATACCTTCCCAAATAACCTTTCACAAAATAGATATTCAATGATATCCAATAGGTTCTAATGCGAGAGCCTTTCTCTCTTATTTATACTTCCATGTAGGTTCGTCAAGGGTTTATCTTCTAACCAACTTAACCCACTTTCCTTCTTTTAGGGATAACCCACTTCTAACCACTTGTCCACTTCTAACTCACTTTGCTACGAATAGTAAATTATCCACTTCTAGTTGCAACTATATTATTTTTAATTATTTTCTTATTGCAAAAACTTAACCCATGACTAAATCCTAGTTTCACCCACTTGACTAGTCAACTTCTTCTAGGAGATTCTAGAATTAATTTGACTTCTTTGACCTTCTAGATAACTCATGAGGGTTCTCCACTTCACCAGGATAGAACTCTCTAACCATGAGGAGTTATGTGACATTCTGCATATCAACGGAAATGACATGACATGTACTATCCATCTAGAATAGTCTTACCTTCAAATATATTAAACTTCATACCATTATACATCAATCAAAATGAAGTCCCTTAATCATATTGTTGGGGCTACCAGAATTTTCTACCGGACTTGCTTCAAGGGTTGAAATCAATGACAACCAACCCAATTAATAAAAAATATCCCCCTTTGACATTGATGGTAACACTGTAACGCAACATTGAAGTTATAACACTCATGAGAGGAGAGGAGATGATCTCCCTCTCTTGCGCTTTAGTCTTCATATTCACAATCCTTTTATGGGTTGGAATTCGTCAAGCAACACCAAAGAAATCACATGTTATAGAAGTGAAGAGGATTTTCAGATATCTCAAGGGAACAAAAGATTTTGGATTATGGTATCCAAAAGGAAAGGATCTATAACTTATTTCCTACACAGATGAAGATTGGGCATGTTTCATTGATGATCGATGAAGCACCAGTGGAGCGAATTTCTACTTGGGTGAGTGTTTTGTATCTTGGATAAGCAAGAAACATTCATCGGTATCATTGTATACAACCAAAGAAGAGTATATTGTAGCAACAACATGCTGTACACAGGTTCTATGGATGAAAAAAACTTTGACAGATATACAGGTTGAGTATGATGAGCCCATTCCTATATATTGTGATAATAGCTATCAATATCTCAAAAAATCCAGTAACACACTCCAAGACAAAGCACATTCCAATAAAGTATCACTTTCTATGGGAACATGTTGTAGAAACGAACATAAGAGTTGAATATGTGAGAACAAAAGAACAGGTTGCAGATATATTCATAAAACCGCTTCCAAAGGAATCTTTTGAGTATCTTCACCAGAGACTCGGAGTAATTTCTACTCCAAAAATGAATGCTTTTGAATACTTATCTTATATGTCTTATATTTAAATGAGGAATCACCATAAAGAGGACCGTTCAAGTTGGGGGAGCAGGTTCAGGAAGAGTTCAGTCAGGGGGAGTAGCCCTAAGGACAGTTCAGTTAGGGGGAGCAACCCCGGGCATGAAGTTACCTTTTCCATTAATGTCAAAGGGGGTGAGATTCATCAGATGCATGATAGAGAGTTAGATTCTTGGAGAGAGAGAACATAGGCATGGTTCCAGGGGGAGTGATGGTCATATGGGGAGCATGAGTGATATGAATTCAGTGTTGAATCAGAGTGTTTCCATCTATGCCAAAGGGGGATATTGTTGATTAATTGGGTTGGTTGTCATTGATGTCAACCCTTGAAGAAAGTCTGGTAGCAAATTCCGGTATCCCCAACAGTATGGATAAGGGACTTCAGTTTTATTGATGTATAATGGTATGACGATTAATATATTTGTGGGTAAGACTATTCTAGATAGGTAGTAATGTCATGCCATTTCCGATGATATGTGGAACATCACATAACTCCTCACAGTTAGAGAGTTATGGCCCTGTGAAGTTGGAGAACCCTCATGATTTATCTAGAAGGTCAATGAAGTCAAAATTATTCTAGAATCTCCTAGAAGAAGTTGACTAGTCAAGTGGGTGATACTAGGAGTTAATCATGGGTTAAGTTTTTGCAATAAGAAAATAATTAAAAATGATTTAGTTGCAACTAGAAGTGGAGAATTTACTATTTGTAGAAAAGTGGGTTAGAAGTGGACAAGTGGTTAGAAGTGGGTTAGCCATAAAAGAAGGAAATTGGGTTAAGTTGGTTAGAAGGTAACCCCTTGAGGAATCTACATGGAAGTGTAAATAAGAGAGCAAGGCTCTCCTGTTATCACCTATTGAGCACATTGAATATCTATTATTGTGTAAGATTTATTGAAGGTACTCATTAATACATATGAAGTTGTGCAAGTTTGAGGTAGCACGAAGGGGTGACGAAAAAAGTTTCAGAATTACGGGAAATACTGAAAAAACCCTAGTTTTTAAGGTGTACGTGGGATGTAGTGGAGCATGGCGCATATGTACGCGAGCTGACAGTATAATAGGGCATGCACATGAGGATAAAGCCCTAAAATTTGTACCAGGTATCTAGAGTATGAAAGAAATCTCACAAGAAGGTCCACAATGATCAGGTACATCAGATCTATCTATTGGTTCAAAAGGTAATTTCTTATTTCTATGAGTAGTTGGGTTTTGTTGTCTACATGAGAAATGGTTATGGGGGTTTTAGGATTTTCCCTAGAAAGGTTATTGGATGTATGGGACTTATTGTAAAGTCATATCTACAGAAGTACAGTGTTGGTATAATTGATATTATTCATTTGCACATCTTGTTGGTTCAAGTATTTGAGGTAAAACTAGTAATATTGGTACATGATTGAGGGTTTTGGTTGTGAAGAGTTTGTGGAGATTTTTTGTGATGTTTCATGATGCATATCAATAAGGGTTTGGTGTCTAGTCAATGTGAGGGTTATTATACTTATTCATGATTATACTTGTATGGAACATGATGTTGGCATAGGGGTAGACCCAAGGTTCAACGCTTCAACAATGCACCAAAAAAACCCTAACTGCTGACCCTTTCGGCAACACCTGCGAAGCAGATGAAGTCTTACCCGAGGTAGAGGCAAGGGGGTTTGCAGGACTCAGGTGTCTGCAACCTAGATGGGACACAGATTTTTTATCACAATACTTAACAAAGCACTTAGAAATTAACATTCATTAGTCTTTAACCCTTATTCACATCCCAGGTTAAACCTTGATTACAGAACAACACAATATTAATCAAGATCTAAGTACATCTAACCATTCAATACATAACATCCGAGCATATCTAACATTCATTCATACCTAAAGCACCAAGAATTAGTAGATCTATCTATTACACATCAAGATTAGTGCACTAAGCAAATAAATATATAACCAACATAACCAACATTGCACAAAGAACAATAACACAGGATATACGTGGTTCACCCCAGTGTGGGGCTACGTCCACCAACTCTTCTTCTCTTCTTTATTAGTCTCTTCAATCTCCTTACAAGCACCAAACCACAAATCCAACTCTACATAGGACAAGAGATCTACGCTCACCTCACCAGATCGTCCTTCCCTAAGTTAGATCAAGCACAAATCCTTACATAGTTTGTGCACAAAGTACTTACAAAACGTTTTCACTTAGCTCTGCAAGCCTTAGCACATCTTCTTGCACATAGCTAATATTAGCACTAAGCCATCGGCTCACTAGGTCTCTCTTCTTACATCGCCTAGATACTTATTTATACATTACCAAAGGGCCTAAACATGGGAAAAGCCCATGGGCTGACATCCCATGCCCATTACATAAACCCTAAAACCCAAAAATCCCACAAAAAGGGAGAGATCCCACGATCTTTGCTTCGCCTGGGTGCTTCATCTTCGACCAGCCTATCGAAGTCCCCAAAATGGTCAAACACGACCAACATTTCCACAAAACTTAGTCAAGGTCCAACAAGCCCCCAACACTCACCTGTGACTCGTCTCGATTCACTATGATCTCGGCAACACTGCTTCAAAGGCCTCGAGCTTAACTCTAGCTGCCTCGACTTGCTGCTTCACCAAAGCCTCCTGCTTGATGAACTCCTGAATGACTTTCTTGGTGACAAGCCCTTCCAGGCGTTGTTCCATTGCTACGACCACCTGCTCTGACTGTGATCCTTGTCCCTCAATCTCTTCAAAGAGGGTGCAGGCTTCATCCTACACCGGATAGAGTCACTGTGCCACTTCCATCACTCTGCTATGGATAACAGTGACCTGCTGCTGAACTGTGCGATGCTCCTGCGATCTCTTCATCTTCTCAGTGGTCATAAGCTACTTCATCTGCGCTTGCACTATTAATGCTTGTTGCTTCACCTCTTGGAGTTGTGCCTCCAATCTCCTTAGCTCTGGGTCTTCTGCAAGGCACTCATAAGTTTGTGTACTTTGGTTACTTAATTGCTTGCATTCTAAAGCTAACGCCCTGAGTCTTTCTACTGCGCTCCTGGCAGTTTCTTCCCTTTGATCTCACAATTCTTGCAAAGTTCTCAGCATTGCTTGCAGTTCTAACTTTGCTACTCTTGCTTGAAGTTGTTGAATGGCCTCAACGAGCTTCCTCACTTGGATCTCAACTGTCTCTTCTTCCATCTGAGCCAATCTTGGCATAGAGCGAAGTGCTCTAGTGACTGATTCTATAACCCCAATCTTCTCTACGAGTAGATGGTCTTTTTCTCTCTGGATGTGATCTCTTTCCTCTTCAAACTTTGCTCTAAGGTCATCTTTCTCTTGCTGCGCAACCCGACGTTGCTCTAGGGATTCCTCCTTTGCTTTCTTCAAGGCCTCTATGGACTGCTCTTTTTCTTCCTGTACTTGAAGAAGGCGAGCTCTGTAGCATCTACTATCCTTCATAGTTGGGTGGGCTCATCCCCCAACTGTAAAACTTCCAATGACGACGGCGCAGTAGACACTGCGCTGTTCGAATATAGAGCTTGTTGTACCCCCTTCAACTCTGCCTCGATTCTGTCATACATTGTCTCCTACTTTGCTTCATTTCACTGAAAAATATCCTCTGAAGCATTTGCTATAGCTGCAATGATGAGGTCAATATATTCCATTGTGAGTACATTCTGTGAATGAGGCTTATCGACTCGTGACTTATTCTGTGATGAGGGTTTCTTCGAAGAAACCTTCCTTTTCTTTGATTTCTCAACCTCTGTAAGGGGATCTTTCGGCGGTGTCACTTTTCCCTCTTCTTTCTTGTCTTCTTCCCCTCCCTCTTCTTGGTTTACTTCGTCACCTCCTCCTCCTCTAGGTGAGTCAAGCACAGTTTCCTCTGATGCGTTTTTTATCTCCTGAAATTATTCCTTATTTTTCTTTTTCTCAGTGTTTCTCGGTCCATCCCACTCAGTCCCGGTGACCACAGGACTTCCGATGAGGTTGGGGTCGGAGAGTTCTGCATCTCCAACTGGTACAAGGAGTTCTGCAGGCCATTCCTTGGTTATATCCTCCATATCTTCCTCAGTTAATTTATAGTAAGATTGCATCTCCTCCTTGTTTTCATCCCCACGCGCGGTGATATATATGAAGTGTTGGTCTGCACGGAACTTTGCGAGTGGCCTGAACCTATGGAGTGCATTCAGTGTCATTCGGGGAAAGGATTCAATGGCCCGCGTGAGCTATAAGTAGTAAGTGTGGAAGACAACGTTCGATTGCCACTGCTTCGCCATATTGCTTGTATACCACAAGGTGGTGAACCTCGCGGCCAGTGGTTTTGATGGCTCGACTTCAGGGAATGTCGCTCCCTCCGGCATCTTCCAAGTGACAAATGCTATAATAATGAGTAACTAGTTGAAGTGGAATTCATAACCTTGGTCCTACGCTTTGCGACAATCCTTCTCCAACTCGTTGTCGAGGTAGCTCACCCAGTTCATCTACATCCCTTCAACGCACTTCCCTGTGAGGTATACTACGAACCCCATGACCTACGTTGGTCTATTCTTCCTGATGAGCTTGGCAATGATCATTTGATAAGATAGGTGCACTGCGCCATCTTGAATGGAGGCTACCTTGTAGCCTCGCTTCCCTTTCTCCACATTGTCATAGGTTTCCTTTATACGCTACGCCAGGGAGTGATATGCAGCCTTCCCAAGATAGAACTGGTGAGGGTCTGGCCCCTGCACACTCAATCCAGTGATCATGTGGATCAACGTCGGATCCACAGTCATGTTCCTATCTAACCATAGATAACCTCCCTGGTATCACTATAGGAGGAGTTTAACGCATGCATTAACCTCCTGATGTTTGCCGAAGTGGGGTATCTTCATGATGCTGAGGATGGTGGACCTCACAATATCCTCGATCCATGCCTGGGAGACTATCTTTGAATTCTTCCCATTCGTCTTTGTCAATTACCTATGTGGTGTGAGCAACGCATAATTCTTCCTATCTCCTAGGTTAAAGTCACTAATCTTAAGATCAGGGATCAGTCCTAGCTACAATACAACTACGTGTATCCCCTTTGGGAGGTACATAGTGATGAGCATGTACTCGAAGTCACACAAGACATTTTCACGACTAACCACACAAGCTAGAGGTGGGATGTAGTCGAGAAAGACCGATGAGATCAGCTTCGCGTTCGCCAGGTCGTCACAGTGCTTGCTTCGTTTCTTTGTCGCAGTTTGGGATGGCCTAGATCGACGTCTATTCAAGGGGGATGATTGCAATCCCCACGTCAATGAGGCTTGTACTCTTGCGGACATAAATTTCTCAGCCATAAGGTCTATTAGGATCTCCTCCACAGACTTCTCTACTGTGCTAAGGTCGCCTAACATGCACGCTCATGATCAAATATCTCGGGTAGGTGAATGGATACTCAGGGTAAGAAATGGGTGGTGAGATATCAAAAGCACAATGCAATAGAAATCAGTTCTCTGTTAGCTCTAATAATCACAATTTGCAAAAAGTGGTCTCAGTGAGGCATTCAACGCATTAAATAGGCAACAACGTAACGGATTCCTCCAACGGGTCGAAATGCCTTAATTAATACGATTCCATCTATTATGGCACGGTCTCAACGGTCTCATCGAGATCTTGTCGGAAATAACTTCAGTTCTAATCGTTCCATAACATCATTCTAACGGTCGGGATGCCTCCAACGGTCATATAGCTTCATCGTGGCGAAGTGCCATTCTGTGTTGTTCTGCTTTTCCGATGATGTTCAATTTCTGCAAGCCTGCTTCCTACGAGGTCTTCACTGGAACCTCCTGCAGTATTTCTAACTTTTCTTTCTTCTTACTGAACTTTTTGGACTTCTTCCCTGTGATCTAAGTTTCTGGATTCCTCTTTCCATTTGTATTCTTATCTTCTCTTAGCATAGTAACTTTGCACTGCTGATGTTCTCTCAAAAGTTTCGCATGCAATATTTCTTCTCTGACTACTTCTGGGGTAGGTTCTCTTCTCTCCTTCATGGATAGGTTC
>ML803339.1:5689-16660 GCA_009831015.1 Picea engelmannii | reverse complement strand
TAATTGAGCAATTAGAAGGTTAATAATAGTTTCCTTCTTGCACTTCCAAAACTAGATAGTTGTCAGGGAAAAGCATAAACACATAAGTATTAATGTTAAATGTGAACACCCCAGATGGGGTGACAAGTAGGGCAACTTCACCACTTGGCTCAGCACTGAACCATGGATTAAATGTTGTAGGTCGCTCCCCATCCATTTAGTATTAAAGATGGAAGCAATCCATTACAACAGTCATATGGATGCGGGACTTCTCCTTCGTGCGAAAGAGCCGACACTGCAAACATTCAATATGATCGAGTTAAGGAGGATCCAGGTGTTGCTGACCCACAAAAATATAAAAGCGAGGAAGTTGGGACATAGCTGGTTCATTCTTGTTTGAACCTCCCTACCGACTGTGAGCTTTGGTGTGATTTCTTCTGTATCCCGCTAAGTCCGAGGGTGTCTTCTATTCACTCCTCCTTTGCAATGCCAAGGGAGCGAGGCTGGCCTTGCCGCGGTTCGGCTTGGCACACCCACGCTGCGCAACGACAGAGAAGGCAACATATGGAACGTGCACTCTCGATGGCCAATTCTATCCTTAGGCAAAGAGCGAGAGTCGCTTGCATTGCACTCCATGCTACGGTCACCGAGTCTGCAACGAAGAGGAGAGCCCATACTCCACCAGTTCAGGATAACTGGAAGCCCACAAACATGAAGCGAGTTTAAATTCCTGCAATGGAGCCTGAAACACAAGTGGGAAGCAGCTTGAAGGAAGAGCCTGAAGAAGAGTTCCCAATCTACTACGTAGAGGAAACACCATGCCCGGATGGCATTGCGGCAGCCTTGGAACCTCAAGCAACAGATACGAAAAGGAGGAGGCTCTGTGAGGGCATCCCAACCTACTACATCAAGGAAGTGCCATATGAGGATGAGGGCTCGAAACGAGCCTGTGCGGTAATGATGCACCACACAGACATTGTCGCCATGGACAAGGACAAGGCCGGAGATGAAGCAGGGAAAGAAACCTCAGGCAAGGTAGTTACCAACGAATTGTATGATCCACTCCTCCGCACAACACATCTGGATCTCGTGTTCGAACTCTGAGGCCAAATGGAAGACTAGGAGCACAAATCTCTCCTCAAGGGACAACGCTTGGACCTACTCCTGAACGCTTACTCCAATGCTCCAGCAAAACGAAAATTCCTAACGTGTGCACAACCGTTTGTCATTCAGGCCAAATCCGCGTGTCAGGAGGACAAGGGCGACTGGTCTCCGGGTATTTGAGTTTGTCTTTTTAGTCTGGTTTTCAATTATGCTGTTGTTTAGAGTTAAGACGATCTATTTCCATCTGTCTTGGTTTCCTTCGAGCAGGAAAGATGATGAAACAATATTTTAAGCCTATCTTCCTAGACATGCTACACTTGCCCCAAACTGTGCTGGTTTTCAGTAAAATGGCAGCACATTTGGTGGCATAGTAAACTTATATCTCTCTGTATTTTTGTTAATTTTATATAGCAGGTAACACACTTTTTTACTTAAAAAAAAAATGTTAAATGTGAACATGATAATTTTCTACAATAGTTCATTCACAACCATCTATCTACAAACTTAGAACAACAAGTATCAAAAAATTAAATTAGATGAAAAGCAATAGAATCCATAGAAAAGTAATCAACAAATGAATAGTATAACTTGGTAGTGGTGTAGTTTACAATAACAAAACTGGAAGTAGTTCATAGAAAGTCCATCACATAAATGCCCCTCAAAAAATGGACCCAGGGATTCTTCTCAATAAAATCTCTTGAAAAAAATAATTCTCAAAATTACAAAAACCAAGAGCCCTGGATACAAGGTGCTTTTGGACATATATAGCCTACATGTTGCAATTGTTTATTGGGAAATCTTGCATTCTCTTTGATAGTTACAACCTTTGAACTTCCTTTGTTTTGTCCTTTTCCTAAAATCTTTTACAACTCTGTGTTATTTTTAAAAAGATTACAACCAACCTTGAGCTTTGTCTTCAAGATAAGCTTCCCAAACCCCATGTTGGGAGGATATTCCTACCACTCTCTTGAAAAGGAGTTGTTCTATATAGAGTTCATATGTTTTTTCATCTATCATCATGGGGCACATCTCTCTCTTGAGTGTACTAAAAAATGAATTGATAATATTTTTCTCGAGATGGTCTAGCTATGTGTTTAATGCATCTTTAGTAACTCAAGTGAACATCTTGATTAGGATCCCTCTAGAGTGGATATGGTATTCTAACTCTGCTAAAATTTATTCTTTGTGTCTCTATGCACCTATATCTCTGAGCTTGGGTAAGAAAAACCATTCAATTAGTTTTTCAGCAAGTGTACATAGGCATGTACAATTTTTGATTGATGTAGATATATCATTTTCAAGTGCTGTGCCTTATTTCTAGACATTTGATATTGTTGCTTAATTTAGTAGGTTCTCCTTTCTATCATTTTGGGAAAGTCTAAAGGTGTGTTTTTATATTCATCTTACCATTTCTTAAATTTATCCATAGCCATTTGGAATCCATGTAACCCTACTCTTTTGTTCTTAACTATGTCTAACAATGCCAATAGTTGCATAGATAAGTCTTGGAAATCCTTCAGGATAATATATAAATGTCTCAATGTCATTCCAAACTCTTCTTGAAACTCAAAGGTGAAAGATATGAATTCTTGACGCTAATTTTGTTGTCTTTGTATCATTCTACCTCCTTCTCTAGATCTTGGATTTTTTTTTTTGTATTCCTCGATCTATTGGGCCATGTTTATGATATTGATCTCTAAGGTTTGTGAGAATTCCACCCCCACTGATGCTATAGCTATGGGGTATCCTGTAGTGTTTGTTACGAGCATAGTCTCATTGGTTACCTTGAACATTGGTGCTGTCAGTATTTGTAGCTTCTTATGGGATTTCCTTAAAATCCCGCCCATTTCCTTTCAAAAAATAAAATAATTAAGACTTGCCATTCCATTTGATTTGGATAGGGTGAAATAATGTAATACCCCTAATTTTATCCCTAGGTTGTAATTGTATATGCATATATTTTATATAGGTTGGTGAGCCAGCATGGTTTTTGGGTCAAAGTGATTGTAATATTTTGGGATGAAGAGCCTATATTGTAAAATCTACATACCACTGATTAATATTAAAATACATCATGGTTGCAGACCAAGTCAGACAAATAGTATGGGGGTGTAGGGATCCATGAGAGGGAAATGTGATGAGGCTAGGAAGCATAAAAATGTAGTAATCCCAAAAATAATATAATATTCCCAACCAAATTCATATGATTATATTATCCCAAGTTATAAAGTTTGGGAAAAGGTTCCTAAGTGGGATTATTTGAGTGTCACATGGAAAATTAAGGCCATGCATAGTTAAGTCTTGTTTTCAATGGAAAATGTATCCATTATTTTCCATTGTTACTAGTGCCTATGGAATTCATGTTGGAGAGTGAGCTAGGAAAACTATGTAATCCTATTTTGTTTGTGAATCCCTTGAATTCTAGGTGAATTCTAGTCGGTATTTAGTGCACAATTCTCATTGGGTTGCCTTGAGGAAGGTTGGATCCCTAGATTGAAAAATATTTGGGTGGGTTCCCAAGGTGTGAAGCTTGGAGGGTTCATGGAGACTCCTGAGTGTAGATGGAGTTCTCAGAGCCACAAAGCTATGTGATTTCTTTGCCACCTTGTGTTGCATCCCTCAAAGGGAAGTGGGACAACTTGAGGGACTATAGTGTAGATAAGGGGGGACACTTCCTTGGATTGTGTGGGATGATGGGGAATGAGAGGATATAGGTTGGAGGTGTTATTTGAGTTTGGTACCTTGTATAGAGAAAGCATTGTCTATGAGACCTTAGCTTGGATTAAGAATCCTTTTATCTGGTGGATTCATAGACCTAGCTCAGGGACGAACTACTACTGATAGAGTTAGAATAGAAGTGTCTATGGTTGGGTGAAACATATGAGGTTTACAACCAATTGGTTCTTTTATAAAAGATAAGTTACATGTTGATATGTGTTTTCTATTTTTTTCCACGGAATATGTGTTTTCTATTATTGTTTATAATGTGTGTTTAATTATTGGTGTTAGTGCCTATGTGTCCAGAGCTAGTTATTCAAGAAGTGCTAGCAGAACTCATAGACATCACTCACCTCCCTACTCAGCAAGGAAATTTTATGCATTTGAAGATTCTGTAAGTAGTCCTAAGGTGTCTCTTGTTAGGCACCAAAGAATAAGACATGAATTGGACAATTTGCAAGGAGAGCCGAGGAATCTTAAGACACCATCCTTTGATGGTGAAAGAGAAAGCGAAGATGATGTTTAAGTATGGTTTCTTGGACTTAGGAGGTATTTTCAATTGCATAACTACTCATCAAACCTAAAATCCAAAATTGCCACATACCATTTACATGGGAAAGATGCTATGTGGTGGGATCAACTGAAGCAAGTTGAGCACATTAATGAGAGTAGGATCACTTAGAAGTAGTTCAAGAAATATTTTCATAAGGAGTACCTTTTAGAGAAATTCTATGACGAGAAAATATTGCAGGATTTATTTGAACTTGGGCGAGGAAGCATCACCATGGAAGAGTATGAAAATAAGTTCATGGGGATGCTAAAGTATGTGGGGTTTATAAAATATGAGAAGGTGAAAGTACATAGGTTTTTGAGTGGACTTCCATCCTTTTATAAAGAGAAGATTCAATATGATGAACCTAGGACTTTGGCTGAGACCATTAGGAAGGCTAAGTACTTGTATGAGAAAGGAAAGGGTAGAGAGTCTTTGCAGAAATATTGGAAGGATAAGAAGAAGGAGATGTCTGATCAAAGAAATAAAGGATTCAAACCTCTTTTCAATAGAAATATCCCAATTTAAAATCAACCCAACCAGTATGCTAAGGATGAATCCAAGAGAGAAGACTCCTTGAGAAAAGGGGGAAGACCACCCATCCAATGTTGGGGATGCAAATAATATAACATGTACAAGGATTTCCCTCACATAAAGGGAAAATTGAAGACCATGCACAACATCTAAGAGGCTACAACAATAGAAGACATGAGAAGAATATATGTATCCTTAGATGATCGAAAAGAAGAATACCAATCCAATATGATCTAGGTGGAAGGTAAAATAATTAATCGACCTATTTCTATTTTAGTTGATTCAAGAGAAAGTCATTGTTACATTGATCCTAAAATAGTGGATAGATTACATTTGGAGAAAAGTAATATTGGAAAATCAAGTTTGGTTCATCTAGCCACTAGAACCAAAAGGAGAATACATGATATGGTTAGAGATTGTTCCATAAGTCTTAATGGTGTGAATACTAATGTTGATCTAAATATTATACCATTGGGGTATTATGATATTCTAATTGGAATGGATTGGTTGGACATGCATCATGTTGTCCTAGATTCTCATAACAAGACATTTACATGTCTTGATGAAGAAGGAAAACATAACACTATGAAAGGAGTTCCAAGACCCATTTCTATAAGCGAGATTTCAGCCTTATAGCTAAAGAGATGTTTTAGAAAAGGATGTCAATTGTATGCACCCCATGTGGAGGAAACAAAAAATACAAAGGGGCCAAGCCTTGAATAATTTTCGGTATTATAAGAATTTGACGATGTATTCCAAGAAATACTTGGCTTTCCACCAAAGAGGGAGATAGATTTCTATATTGTTTTAGTGTAAGGAGCTACCCCAGTATCAAAAACACCTTACATAATGAGTACGCCAGAATTAAAAGAATTACGAATGCAGTTGGAAGAATTGTTGAAGAAAGGGTACATATGTCCAAGTGTTTCACCTTGGGGAGCACCAATACTCTTTTTCAAAAAGAAGGATGGTACCTTGAGGTTGTGTATTGGCTTTTGACAGCTGAATAAATCCACTGCAAAGAACAAGTACCCTCTACCCAGAATTGATGACCTCTTTGATCAGCTAAGAGGGGAAAAAATATTCTCAAAGATAGAATTGAGATAGGGATACCATCAGGTAAGAATAAAGGAAGAAGATATCCATAAGATAGCCTTTAGAACCAAGTATGGGAATTATGAATTTGTAGTGATGCCATTTGGACTATCCAATGCACCAACTGTCTTTATGTGCTTAATCAATGGCATATTTAGAAATTATTTGGATAAGTTTCTCATAGTATTCCTGGATGACATAATTGTCTATTCTAAGTCATAGGAAGAGTATGAACATCACCTAAGATTGATATTTGTAACGTACCCAACCACCCACAGGTCGGGCATGCTACAGATTGGTATCAGAGCCTCAGGTTGAAACATTGGAGGGGCATGGGCCAGAACTGTTGGAAAAGGTAATATGGTATTGTCCTCAATCATGAATGTGTCATTGAGATCTTAAAGCTCAAGAGTGATAGCATTACAGAGATGTGTAGAAGCCAGAGCGTCATGGAGGACAAAGATCCTTTGTAAAGGATCATAGAATCTTGATCGTTCCCTGTTGAAATTCGGGAGAAATCACAACAGTTGAATGAGGGAGTTATGGATCGTTAGATCATAAGTCAAGTGAACAAGGACCATTAGATAGAGTAGAAACCAGGGGATGGGTGGGATTAAATCCCAACCGTTAGATCGAGCTGGTAGATCGTCAGTCGTCGATCGAAGCCAAGAAGGAGATGGTGACTCTGAAACTTCGTCGCTTCGGTGATTATGTAGGACATGTAAGAAGCATGAAAAAAATGTCAAAGTCGTGAAGTGTCATCGACCGTCCGATGCGATAGGAGGATAGGGTGAAATGTCATTCGTTGGTCAAGGTCATCTAGCGTTGGCTAGTTTGAGAAGTTAACTCTAGGAGAATTGAACCATTTTACAAATTCTATAACATGTATCCCAAAATGCCTAAGTCCCAAAATCCTGTCGACTGTTAGATCGAGGGGGGAATTCAAGAGTAATGCAAGCCGTCAGATATGGACACATTGGTCGTCAGATCAGGCCATTTAAAAATGCATTGTTTTACGTGTTTAATTATTGTTGTTTAATTACGGGATTATTATTTATAATGTGTATTTATGTGTTTAATTATTTTTGTAACGTACCCATCCACCCACAGGCTTGGCACCCTAATTCAAGCCTACTCCTGGACTAGATTTTGTTTTTTTTTTACTAGAGGAATAGGTAACAACAACGGTATCGTACTCGCGTGACACGAGGTCGAATCCCATCGGCCACTCCTAGACTAACTTCGAATTATGATAAATTTCTAGTTAATAAAGATGCATGAAATATTTACATGCATAGATCAAGATTCATTCTACAACATAAAAGAAATGAAACATATGTCGTGCACCGCAATAACCAACAAGAATGCATATTATAGATACAAATTTCATAGATAAATAAATACACAATGGAAATAACATATACAGGTAAATGAAAACCATGGTGGAGAGAGCACTGATCTTTAATGAAATGAATCACCAACTGGCTGCAGACCAAGGACATTCCACCCAACCGTAGACATTGTTGTTCCAAGTCTCAACAAAAATGTCACCCCTGAGCTAGGGCTATGAGTCCACAAGGATGCTTCCAGAGTGTCACTGAACTCCCCAAACCAATCAGCACTCAATCTCTCACAGGATTCTCATCACACACAAAAATCCAAAGTACACGAGCTCTCTTCTACTCATCCTGCAAAACCCAAGAGAATGGACCCCCTTCTTTTCCACGAAGTCCCTCAGACTGTCCACATCCTCCTAGGGCTCCAGTGAATATGGTCAAGAATATCCATGCTGGGAATCTCAAGATTCGTAGCTGTGGGAAAAACTTAACACGTGCCAATGAATCTCAGGCATGCAGGCATTAATTCATGGTTGGAATACCACAACAGTCATTACTGCCAACCAAACCATGGCTCCTCTCCACAATTCGTTTCTCTTTCCCAGGCCAAGATAAAAATGAATGAAGGATGAAGAGTGGGTGAAAGAGTGAATGGAGAGAGAACAAAATGAAATGTGTGAACAATGAAAAATGAACAATGAGTGAGTGAGTGAATGAGTGAAGAAGAAGCCCCCGAACAACCCACAAGATGTGTTTATATATTTACTTTCAAATCAAGAACCACATGGCCTTCCCCAAGAAGCTCATGTAACCACTCCTCTCCATTAAAACAATTATAGGTAAATAAAATATAAAACAAATACTTATCCCCTCAATCCCCCTCTCTTATGGATTCATATCCCCCTATAACTCTTGTCCTTGTCTGTCTAGCAACCAGTGATGTATTTATTATTAATAATGATCAAAACATTACATTTCCTAGGTAGACTAGCTTATTTTAATTGTTTGGGCACTCTGGCCTTTCATAGATTAACAAAATACATTATTTAATACAGGGCTCAAAAACCCGAGGTATTACATCCCCTCCCCCTTATTTTGGCACTATCCGTAGTGCATATACAAATCAGAAAACAAAATTTCAAAATTTATTCAAAAAGTCATGGGTACTCTACCCGCATGGCATCTTCATGCTCCCAAGTAGCATATTCAGGACCGTAGTAGGTCCACTGGACTTTTACCAACTCTATAACTCGATTCCAAAGCATTTTGAATTTTTTGTCCAATATTCACATTGGCTGGACTGGAAAGTCTCCCTCTATCTCTACCTAAATTAGATGCCAATCAATAACATGGTTAGGACCATGTACATAATTTTTTAGCAAAGATACATGAAATACATTATGCACATTCATGGAAGTAGGCAATGCAAGCATGTATGCAACTTTCCCTATTATGTCCAATATCTCAAATGGACCACAGAATCTGGCTGCTAGCTTTGTACAACTACCCAACTTCAAAGATCTCTTCTTGGGCTTCACTTTTAAAATCACATGCTCCCCCACTTTAAATTCTCTAGTTTTCTTGTTCTTATCTGCATAATTTTTTTTGTCTATCTTGAGTTTCCCTTAAATTCTGCTTAATTCTAACCATCTGGTCTTCCATATCCTTGAGAAGTTCTAGCCCAAGCACCACTCTATCTGCTGGGTAGTCCCAACTCACTAGAGTATTGCATTTCCTACCATACAAATCTTCAAATGGGCTCATTTTCAATGAATCTTGATACTCGTTATTATAGGAAAACTCAACTAAGTGCACGTAATCTTCCCACTTAGATGGCTTATCCATCACATATATTCTCAACATGTATTCAATTACTTGGTTGACTCTCTCTGTCTGCCCCTCTGATTGTGGATGGTATGTAGTGCTGAAGTTCAGATTTGTACCAAATCCTTTAAACAATCCCCTGCAAAAATTTGAAGTAAACTTTGTGTCTCTGTCTAAGACAATTGCATTAGGTATCCCATGGAACCTAGAAATATGCCTCATGTAAAGTTTTTCAATATTAGTTGTTGTATGAGTCGTTTTTACAGGAACAAAATGAGAAGCCTTTATCAATTTATCAACCACTACCATGATTGAATTATGTGGTCTTGTTGTCCTGGGCAATTTAGTTATAAAATCAATGGTTACCACTTCCCATTTCTTCTCTGGAATTGGTAATGGTTGTAGCAAACCGACCGGGTTCCTATGATCAGCCTTCACTCTCTGACATTCCATACATATGGAAATGTAATTAGCAACATCTTTTTTCATTCCTGGCCAAAAGAATTGACTTCTTACTGCTGCAATTTTTTTCTGGTAACTGGGATGTCCGACATATGTAACATTATGCATTTGTTTTAATACCAAATTCCTAAGTTCTTTGGAACTAGGAACATAAATTAAATTTTTATGCATAAGTAATCCATCTTCCTTCATCTCATATTCTTTAATTTTATGTTGTACATTTTCTTGTTGTAAGATTTCCTTTACCCGTAGGTAATTTTGATCTCTGACAACAACATCTAAAATTCTTCTCTTTAAATCCGACTGATGCATACTAACAGTTGTAGCATGCATGAGATGTACTCTTATACTAAGTGCATATGCTTGATGTCAAAATCATATTCACTTAAAAATTCTAGCCACTCGTCTTCTTGGCGTTTAAAGTTGGTTGTTCAAAAATATATTTTAGACCACTATGGTATGTTCTTAATTCAAACATCTTCCCCATGAGATAATGCCTCTACATATTCAAAGCATGAACAATGGCAGCAATTTCCAAGTGATGTATGGCATATTTCCTCTCATGCTCTTTAAGATTTCTGGAGTCATAACCAATGACATGTCCATTTTGAGTGAGGAATCCACCAAGTCCGTCCTTGCATGCATCTATACATACCACAAAACTTCCATTTGGGTCAACAATATTTAAAATAGGAGCACTAATAAGTATTTATTTCAACAGATTAAAGTTATCTTCACACTCTGATGTCCATTCAAATTTAATTCCCTTCTTTTGCAAAGAAGTGATGGGATGAGCAATATTAGAGAACCATGTTATAAATATTGTGTATTAACCAGCTAACCCCATAAAATATCTGACTTCTGAAACATTCTTGGGTGTTGGACATCCTCTAATGGCTTCAATCTTCTCTAGATCCATTGCTATACCTTGTTTTGTAATAATGTGTCCCAAGTAATGGATCTTTTCTTGGTAAACAGAACACTTAATAAGCTTGGCATACAACTGATGTTCCCTCAGCACTTGCAATACCAATCTTAGGTGATGTTCATGCTCTTCCTCTGACTTATCCAAATAATTTCTGAATATGCCATTCATTAAGCACATAAAGACAGCCAGTGCATTGGACAGTCCAAATGGCACCACTACAAATTCATAATTCTCGTACTTGGTTCTAAAGTATGTCTTATGGATGTCTTCTTCCTTGATTATTACTTGATGGTATCTCAATCTCAAGTCTGTCTTTGAAAATATCTTTGACCCTCTTAGCTAATCAAAGAGGTCATCAATTCTGGGTAGAGGGTACTTGTTATTTACAATGGATTTATTCAATTGTCGAAAGTCAATACACAACCTCAAGGTACCATCCT
>ML803338.1:116187-142708 GCA_009831015.1 Picea engelmannii | reverse complement strand
AAGATAGAGGTCCCAATGTATGAAGGCAATTCATATGTTGAAGAGCTGCTGGATTGGATAAGATCCATGGACAATCATTTCGACTACGAAGATGTCGATGAAGAGAAAAGGGTGAAACAAACTGTCACCAGACTAGAAGGACATGCAACACTATGGTGGGATGAACTGCAGGCTGAGAGGAGAAGCAAAGGAAAGAAGAAGATAAAGAGCTGGGACATAATGGTAGCCAAGTTGAAGTCTAAGTTCATGCCCAAATATTATCAGATCAATTTGTTAGGAAAATGCAGAACCTGAGACAGAAGGGGATGTCAATTAAGGAGTACACAGAGGAGTTCTATAGGATGAACATCAGAACTGGACACATAGAGAGAGATGAAGAAAAATTTTCCAGGTATATAAATGGCATGAGATATGAAATCTAGGATGAGCTCAACATGATGTCAATAAGGACAGTGGAGGATGCTTATCATTTTTCACTGAAGGCAGAGGAGAAGTTGGCTAGAAAGCAAAGCCAGCGAGGAAGAGGTAAAATTCCAGTCCCAAACAAAAGAAAGGGAGTTACCCATGACAGAGAACATAATTCTAAGGACAAGACTGAGAAACCACACGGTCACTCGGAAAGAGGAGGAAGTTTCCGAGAAAGATAGGGTGGTTGAAGAAGTTCTTCTAGAGGAAGAGGAAGAAGAGGAGGAGGAGAAGTAAGATGCTATGCCTATGGAAAGACATGACACATGTCTTGTGAATGTCTTGAGAAAAATAAATAAGGAGGAGGTGAAGCTCACATTTCAGAAGAACAGAGAAGAGATGTTGAATAAGAAGGAGCAGAGGATGGAAGATCCCTGATGTTGAAAAATGTTCTCTTAAAACCAGAGGCAGAAGTTGAAAATCCAATGCAGAGGAACAATCCCTTCAGAACAACTTTCAAGACTAAAGACATAGTATGCAAGGTGATAATCGACAGTGGGAGCACTGATAACTTAGTATCCATGGAGATGGTGAAGAAATTGGAGCTGGGGAAAACTGCACATTCGAAGCCATACAAAGTCTCATGGCTGCAGAAAGGACACCAAGTAATGGTTACTAAACAATTCTTGGTTGAATTTAAGATAGGAGGATATAGAGATGAAATTCTGTGTGATGTAATTCCCATGGATGTATGCCATATTTTGTTGGGAAGACCATGACAGTTTGACAGGAACGTCATTCATGATGGGAAGAAGAATACATACACCTTAGAGAAGAATGGTATAACACACATGGTACTACCAATAGAGGAGAATAAAGTGAAATAGGCAGCCAACACAAGAATACTTCTCATGAGCGGGAAGGAAATCCTGAAAGAAGTCAAGAAAGAATAGGAGATGCAGTTCAATGTGGTGAGGAAACCCATAGTTATCCTTACAAGTACTTCGATGAATGATTTACCTAAAGAAGTTCAGGAATTGTTGTATAATTTTGCTGACATAGTGGTGGATGAGCTTCCTAAGTCATTGCCACCCATCAGAAGTATCAACCACCATATTGAATTGATACCAGGAGAAAGTCTTCCATACAAAGCGACATATTGGGTTGATACCTCGAAAGAATGAGGAAGTGAAGAACCAAGTCTAGGAATTGTTAAACAAGGGTTTGGTTAGAGAAAGCTTGAGCCCATGCACAATACCAACTGTGTTGAGTCCAAAGAAGGATGGATAATGGAGAATGTGTACAATCTCAAGAGCCATTAACAAGATCACCATCCGGTATATATTTCCTTTACCAAGAATGGATGATTTAATGGACTGTTTAAGTGGAGCAAATTTATTTTCCAAAATAGATTTGAAAAGTGGATATCACCAAATTAGGATGAGAGAAGGTGATGAGTGGAACACAACATTTAAGACAAATGAAGGTTTGTATGAGTGGATTGTTATGCCCTTTGGCTTAACAAATGCCTCGAGTACTTTTATGAGGCTGATAAACGAAATACTTAAAGCTTTCATTGGCAAGTTTTTGGTTGTATATATAGATGATATACTAATATTTAGCAGGACTAAAGAGGAGCATTTGAGACATCTGACACTAGTAATGAGGAGGATACAATAGGAGAAGCTATTGATAAATCTGAAGAAGTCCTCTTTTATGAAGACAAAAATCATTTACTTGGGTTTTGTGATTCTCTTCAAATGAACTGGAGATGGATCCAGAGAAGGTGAAATCAATCAAAGAATGGCCATCACCAAGGAGTATGTTTGAGGTAAGGAGATTCCATGTATTAGCAAGTTTTTATAGGAAGTTCATTAGAGACTTCAGAGGAATTTGTGCAACAATGATGGATACAGTGAAGAAGAAGAACAAGTATTTTAAATGGATAGAAGAGGTTGAGAAGAGATTCAATATACTAAAGGAGAAAATAATAGAACGACCAATTCTAGTCTTGCCGAATTTTGAAAACACATTTCAGGTAAGATGTGATGCAAGTGGAGTTGCAATTGGAGCAGTTTTGAGTCAGGATAATAGACCTGTTGCCTATTTCAATGAGAAATTGAATGGGACAAAGAGAAAATACTCCACGTATGATAAGGATTTTTATGCCATAATTCAAGACTTGAAGAAATGGAGACATTACCTTGTCCCATAGGAATTTGTCTTGTATAGCGATAACCATGATTTACAATTCATAACCAGGTAGGAAAAACTGAATCAGAGGCATGCAAAATGGGTTGAGTTTATGCAGAATTTTACTTTTTTCATAAAACATATTGTTGGGAATGGTAACAAGGTTGCTGATGCATTAAGTAGGAGATGTTTGATTCTACAGGAATTTCAAGTGAAGACCTTGGGGTTTGAGTACCTTAAGGACATTTATTGTGATGATACGTATTTCAAAGAATCATATTAAGCATGTGAAAATCCTGTGCTGAGAGACATGAGCGAGTGGGCAGAGTACATGATCCAAGAGGGATTGTTGTTCAAGGGAAATCGGTTGTGCATACCAAAATGCCCCAATGAGGGATAACGTTTTGAAGGAAAAGAATAGTGGAGGATTGGCTAGACATTTCGGCCATGATAAAACGTTTGCATAATTGAGAAGTTCATACTATTGGACAAGTATGAGAACAGATGTGATAAAATTCATGAACATATGTAGAATCTGCCAACATGCAAAAGGAAAAAGATAGAATGCTGGATTGTATCAACCATTTCCAATACCAAAGAGGCCTTGGGATGCAATAAGCATGGATTTTGTGTTGGGACTGCCAAGAAAACAAAGAGGATTTGATTCCATATTTGTTGTGGTGGATAGATTTTCAAATATGGCACACTTTATCCCATGCCAGAAGACTAGTGACACAACACATGTTGCAAATATGTTTTTCAAGGAAGTTGTGAGACTTCACGACCTACCTAGAAACATTGTCTCAGAAAAAGACACACAATTTGTTGGTCACTTTTGGAGAACACTGTGGAAGAATTTGGGGAAATATTTTTCCTTCAACTTATCCTATCACCCTCAAACAAATGCATAGACTGAGGTGGTAAACACAAGTTTGGGAAACTTATTGAGGAGTCTGGTCACTGAGCATTATAATCAGTGGGATCAGATTCTGCCACCAGAATTTGCATACAATGACTCACCAAACATGAGCACTAGAAAGAGCCCATTCCAAATATTGTATGGAATGCAACCCAGGGGAGTATCCGAGTTGAGAGACTTGGAATAGAGTGAGATCAAGAGCACTGGAGAAGAATATTTTGTTGCAGAAATGCAGAGGTTCCATAGTCAGATCAGAGGATAGATGGAGAGTTCTAACCAAGAGTACAAGAATGGAGATGATCAACATCGCAAAGACATTCAATTTGACGTAGGATATCAGGTTCTGACACATCTTAGGAAAGAAAGGTTCCCTAGGGGAACATATAACAAGTTAAAGATGAAGAAGATAGGACCATGTAATATCTTGAGGAAGTTTGATGCAAATGCCAATGAGATTGAGCTGCTAGATAATGTGGGCATATCGCCCATATTCAATGTTTCAAACCTGTATCCTTAGATGAAGGATGATATAGAGAGATAAAAAGATCAAGAGAATATTCAATGGGAGAAACAAATTCCTATAGCAGAAAAACCACAGATGGAGAAGATTGTTAATCAGAGGATTGGAAAAAAGACGAGGAGGAAGACCTATTTTGAATATCTGGTCAAGTGGAAGGGGCACCCAATAGAATATGCCAGTTGGGAAAATGAAGCTACTATTTAGAAGCATGGAAAGTCGATGCATGAGCTCATGGATAGGATTCCATGAATTTTTGTCAAGGGGAGTACGATGCAGAAGAATCACTGGAAAGCACGCAGAGAAGGACCTATCAGTGTCTGGGAGTGTATATAGAATCTCAACACTGGCAGTTGCAATAGATATTTTGAAGTACGCCTTAACTCAACGTCGGAAAAATATTTTGAGGCATGCTTGAGTGATCGCGAGCGAAGTGGGAGTTTCCACTCCAGCTATGGAATGCGACTGGACTAAGATAGCCGTATGTTAGGCTTTGATGTAGACAAGTAGTCAGGAGGAACCCTAAGAGCCCTCTGAGATAAATATAGGTTTTGTATGCTCAAATGAGGCTAGATGGAAGTTAGTAGGAGTTTTCTGAGTTTTTCAGTTTTTGTTTTTCATTACAATTGTAGCCATTTTAATTTTGGAATATAACAAAGGAAAATTGACCCAATGCATGGTGTGGACATTGTTTTGCAATTCCCTGTTATTGTGTTTTCATGAATGAATGAATGAATTTCGTTATGAATAGATGGAACTGTGAATGTTAGGAGAAGTTTCAATTGTTTTTGTTCCGTCGAGTGGTGCAAGGTGTGCACACAAAACATAAGGAGTGTGTTGACAAAATCTGTTCCGATTCCGAATCTCAGAAGAGATAGCACAAAACTTTCCCCTCGCAAGGAGTGCAAGTGACTGTTGCAAGGAGTGCACAGTCGTCCGCAAGAACTCGAACCTGCGTAAGAATCTGGTGCAAAGTGTGCATAGAGTAAAAGTAGAATGCTAGGAGGGAGAGAATAATTTCTCTGTGAGAAATCCTTAAGATCCGAGATATCGAAATCCCTTAGATATTTTGAAGTACAAATTAACTCAGTGCTGGAAAAATATTTTGAGGCACGCTTGAGCGATCGCGAGTGAAGTGGGAGTTTCCACTCTGGCTCTGGAATGCGATTGGACTAATATAGTCGTAGGTTAGGTTTTGATGTAGACAAGTAGTTGGGAGGAACCCTAAGAGCCCTCTGAGATAAATAGAGGTTTTGTACGCCCAAATGAGGCTAGATGGAAGTTAGTAGGAGTTTTCTGAGTCTTTAGTTTTTGTTTTTCATTATAGTTGTAGCCATTTTTATTTAGGAATATAACAGAGGAAAATTGACCCAATGCATGGCGTGGACATTGTTTTTCAATTCCCTGTTATCGTGTTTTCATGTATGAATGAATGAATTTCGTTATGAATATATGGAACTGTGAATGTTAGGAGAAGTTTCAATTGTTTCTCTTCTTTCAAGTGGTGCAAGGTGTGAACACAAAATGAAAGGAGTGCGTTGACACAATCTATTCCGATTCTAAAGCTTAGAAGAGATAGCATGGAATTTTCCCCTTGCAAGGAGTGCAAGTGACTGCTGAAAGGAGTGCACAGTGGTCCGCAAGAACTCAAACCTGCGTAAGAATCTAGTGCAAATTGTGCACATAGTAAAAGGAGAATGCCATGAGGGTGAGACAAATTTCTCTACAAGAAATCCTTCAGATATGAGTTATCAAAATCCCTGAAATGCAAGGAGTGCGTGGGAAGTCGAAATCTTCACGAAGACCAAGCTCAGGAGGGATATAAATTTTCAGAAGTGTAGTCAAATTCCGAGAGACAGACTCACAGGAAGTTCAAAGGTAGGCACCTTTGAAGACTTATAAACTTTTATGAGTCAGACGCGTATAAATCTTAGGAGGAGGAGAGAAAACAACTGTTAGATCGGTTGCAGGAGGGATCTGGAATGCTAGATTAACGTCTAGTGACTAGAGGAAGCACGGGGAGAAGAACATATTTGGACCATTAGATCTGAGTGCATGGACCAACAATCGTTGGATCCATAGATAAGTGCATGAGCTTTAACCCTTGGAAGTGCATAGGACAAGAAATCTTGCAAAACCCAAGTTCGCGAAACGATCATAACCATTGATCGAAGGAAAGTGTGGGCCGTATATCTAGTCCCAACAAACTCACGAGTTCATATATCGCGAGAAGAGAGGCGAGTGGTCCTCCAACTTCGCGAAACGAGAATTCCCGAGTTCATGAAGCAGAAAGAAGGACCGTTAGATCACACAGATCGTGGACCGTTGATCTAACGTAAGGAGAGCCTAGATTTCAGGTTTTAGAAATTGGGAAGATGAGAGAACAAACTCTTCTGGGGAAGTGAAACCTGAAACTATGAAGCGCTTGAGAGATTGGCCCTGGGCCATAGTGAGGGGTCACATCGTCGTAGGTTAAGGGAGGAGATAACACGTGCTAGGCCTCACTTTGAGATTTTGAGAGTCGCAAAGTCGGGCTTGGCGCAGGTTCAAACACCCGACATGAGAAGTCGCAAAGTGCATGTTGGTCAGGCGAGTGGTCATAGTCATGGACACGAAAGGGAAGGCATTTATTCCAGGGAAGAGCTAGCACCCGGTTTAGGTGGAAGTTGGGCAGTGCCCAGGAGAGAACCCGTGGGTCTCATACGACTTGCGCATTTGGAGAAAGGACTTGTGTAAGTGGGTTTGGGGTCTAGTAGGGACCCAAAGAGTCGATACGACTTAGTTTCTTGATTGATCCTAGATTGGGAGGTCGTGCAACCCTTAGGAGAGAAGGGGGGTCTGCATCACAAGGCCAAAAGAAGAACCTAATGGAGATCAATTTGAAGAATCTCATGCCTTTCAAACCTCAGGAATATCACAAGGGACTTCACTCAACTAGCCCGATAAAACAAACCTGATGAGGGGAAGACCAATAGGATTTTGACATTTGAGCTTTATAATAGTCTTAAGACAATGCACATTCAACACTCCAAACATGGATTCTTGATAAAGTAAATCCGATGAACTCTCGGGATAGGACTGTGGAAAGGTGGATTTGATAGCCTTGTGAGCTTTGGACCTTGAGGTAAATTTAAGAAAAGGTGAATCTACTTATTGATGAGGGAGAGCCTGGTAAGGATCAAGGTTCTGACCTCCTCCCAAGGTTTGGGGAAGACAAGGACTAATTCCTAATCCTGACTATTGGGTTCAACTGATAGACAATATTCACATAGAGAGAAGCCTAGGCAAGAGGAAGAAGATCAAGGGATTCCCTACATGCATTTCAATATTGGAGAATTCATGTAAATAAAGTGACCTTGTGAATCTGATCCTGCAACCATATAAAATATGAGATCTGTTATGTGAGGAAGAAGACACTTTCCATTATATCATAAACATTACATTATTTTCCTTCAACAAACTTATGAATGGGTATTGGTTTTGTTCAAAGATAATCATCCATGATCTTGGATGTTGTAGATAAGTGTCATGAAAAATACATGTACCAAGTCCCAAACTCAAAGGAAGAAGATCTTGTGATTCTAGTCAAGAGTTTGGAACCGAATAATATGATCAACATATGCGAGCATAAAGATGAAGAAATTAGGCACAACATGCAAGAAAGAGGATGCAAAATTCATATTCATTCTTTCTCTAAGTTATATATTTAGTAAGTCCTCAAAAACAAACTCATTCAAGTCATACAATAGACCATAAATCACTGCATCCACATAGGATCATCAAACACTTCAGAATGTTGGAATATTGTTTAATATTGAGAGGGGGGTGAATTAGTATTGCTTATTTTTCCAATATTTAATACCACTTAATCGCTAATCTTATTGAACACAACAAATGATCAACAAAGAATAAAAATACATAGAATTTTAACATGAAACACCATAAACATTCTTTTTATATATTTATATAAACTTTACTTTTCATTTACAAGCTACAACTTGTAGGAGATACCAATCTCCTCTTTTGAGAACCAACTCAAGGAGACAACAATCCCCTATTTTGAGAACCAACTCAAGGAGACAACAATACCTTTTTTTGAGCACCAACTCAAGGAGACAACAATCCCATGTTTTTCAAGAACCAACTTGAGGAAGTTGCAACTCCCTGTTGTTCAGGCTCCAACTTGTAGAGGACTTTAATCCTCCCTTGCTCCACCCTTCCACCCTCACTACATTTTTTGATATTCAAACTTCAATTTCTTCATTTGGACTCTTCTTTTGTTTAGATATTCTTATTAAATCATCGAGTCACACCTTCTTTCAACATATTTTCTTCTTTATATAGTCATCCAACATGTATATGACATTGAACCATTGTGTCTCTTTGTAAATAACAATGAAACAATCTACCTCTTCAATATATGAATGTATCTCTTCATTATAAGTATGTGCTTTTTCAATATAAGACATTAATCGTACAATTTTAATTAATACAATGTCAATGAACCATTCTTCCTTTTAGATCGTTTAGTCACATTTTCAATTGGGTCAATAGATTTTGACTATCATGATTTAATTCACTTTTTACCTTACCATGGGTAAATACCACCATGGTTTGCAAATACCATGTGCTCTTTCACTTTTACCCTTTTTCTTTAACTCATTTTTAACTTTTACTTCCTGGGTGGATCTAACAATTGGTGGTTGCTGGAAATTGTTTGGGTTTGAAGGGTCGTCCAAATTCGTCCTAGAAAGAATGATGACCAAAACGTGCTATGAAATATTGATTACCATTTTGATCTGACAGACTCAAGAGTCCTTGGTGCTGCATCAAAATTTTTCCCTTCGACTACACTCTGAAATGATAGTTCACAAGAAAGTATTCAAGAGGGTGACTCACCAGTATTTTTTTTGTTCATCATGATCATGTCTCAACAAAATATATAGTCATTAGGACAAATTGACTTGACCATTGTAGCAATTGAAATTGTTTCATTCTTTCATTTTCATTCCTTCATTCTTTCAAAGCACTTGACCAGACGATCCATTGTATTCTGGTAGTCCACTATGTTCCTGTAACTCAATATTCCTATAGCTTTTACTATAGTTCCATGTCATAATCCAATGTGGTACTTCTTGTATTCATGTTCAAATCAATGCCAAAACAATATTTTCATCATGGAATCTGCAAAAGATCCCGAAGATAATGTGTCATTTTCATCATACAAATGTCAACAAACCATCATAAGTTAAGAAGCATCATGAAGACATTTGAAAGCACAAAATAAAAAAGATAAAAAAACTTCCATAAAGACAATCATCAATGAATATCAAACCCCCAAATCTCTCAAGGTAGGTAAATAATTAACATTAGGCTCATGTAGTAGAGGATTAGACATTAACATTCAAATTTTAGTAGGGCCCCCTTTTATTTCGCTTATAAAATAAAATCTAAAGGGGGGTTGTTGCTGCCACAACATGGCTATCTGGGAAAAAATCCACTTTTTTGTGACCCCCAAAAAACTCCAACGATTGGAGACTTTAGAGAAACTCCATCGATGATCTGGGGAAAAATCCACTTTTTTGGCAACCCTCGAGAAACTCCAATGGATATCGACTATTTCTGAGAAACTCCATCGATGATCTAGGAAAAACTTCACTTTTTCGGTGACCTCCAAAAACATCCATTGGCAATATACAAATTTTGAGAAACTCCATTGATGATATCGAAAAAAATCCACTTTTTCAACAACCTTCAAAAAAATCCATTGGCAATCAACGATGTTTTAGAAACTCCACTGATGATCTTCTTTTCTATCGGTGGTTAGAAATTTTATTTTCATCGACGATTGATGATTTTATTTGCATTGACGATCGACGATTTTATTTATTTCAGTGAACCACGTTTTGTTCCCACTTCGTTGAATTCCATCAAACTCTGAAAATATCCATCAATGCTTGGGGAATTCTTTTCACATTGCCAAAGTCATTTAAATTATACATTTATGACCAATTCTGTGTTCGATCTAGATCGTTGATCTCAATATCAATGTGATATCGACCATCGATCCACTAAACTTCTTCAAACTCTGAATTCTTATTTGGTAATATTGGAAATTATTTTTACTTCATCAAACTTCTCCAATTGATCGATGAATCTCAGCTATTCGCTAATTCAAATGTGATCTAGGCCATCGATTCACTAAAATTCACAGTCGTGATAAAAACATGAAATTTGACCTCCCATGTCAAATTTTAACTCTGTAAAGTTGCATATTGACACAAGTAATCCCCCCCAAGACGAGTCTGAGGGAAAATTTGACCCGAATTTGATTAGAAATTTGGGGATTTCACTCTGGTTTCATAATTTTCCCCAAATGTGACACAAATAATCTTTGCAACCACAAATTTATAAAATTCACATTGATATTTGGCCCATACAAGTCCGGTGGTGAACCAAAGGTTCTTATACCAATTTGTAATGTACCCAACCTCAAAGTTGAGTCCCAATACTATCATTTTCAACTCTAATACCATTCTGTAACATACCCAACTCCTTTTCTGGGCTACGTTAATACTAAAAATCTACTAACTATAACTCCAATACTAATTTAAACACAAAACAATACACAACATGTCATACAAGCTCATGTAACTGTGTATAATAATTTAAAACATGAATGAAATTTATTTAAACATGTGTGTCAACAATTAAACACACACAACAAAATTAAATCACATTAAACATATATTTGAATGAAACACTTACACACAACATGTAACGATAAATAAGATAAATATTTAGAGTGAAATGCATAACAATTAAGCTTAGTATTCAACAAAATTAAACACAATGAATATGAGAACTTATCTTTGCAAATATGAAACCCACTATAGAGAATGGACATTCCACCCAACCATAGAATTGTTGCTCCCAGTTCTCAACAAAAATTCATCCTTGAGCTGGGCTAGGCTCCACAACAAAGGGTATCCCCTAAATGTGTCTACTGTTCACTCACAACAACTAAATTACTATATCCATTCCAATCCACCAACTCTCTTTCCCCTAAACCTTCACAACCCAAGGAATGGGATCCCATTCTCCACCACATAGTCCCTCAGGTTATACCACTTCCCTGTAGGGCTCCAACACAGTTTGGACATTAATCCAAGATATTTTCATCAATGACATTACATAAATTGCATTAAGAGAATGGATCAAAGATTATGTGAACATTAATTAAAGATGACACAATCATGGAGAAAAGATGAGAATAAGAGAAAGAACACAAGTTTTGGCACAGGGGAAAACCCATGGATCAACTCCAAGATTGCATCAACAAGCCCTAACTATTGGCCCTTTTGACAACACCTGCGAAGCAGATGCAGTCTCACTCGAAGAAACTATGGGGGGGTTGCAGGACAGATATGTCTAAAACCAAGGGGAATACCAAGTGGATCTAATACTAGAACAATACAACATGCATATATCACTTATCAACTTAGATATAATCCACACAACTATCTATCAGATCTAACATAGTAATGCAATAGCAGTATATCAAAAGGGAAAATAACATAGCATCAATCACACACTACATAAGGTATACATGGTTCACCCTCTCTCTAGGGCTACACCCACAAAAATGTGCTATATAATATATTAGGATGAAGCATACAGTTCTTGTCTGCGCTCTTAGCTAGCAGATCTTCTCTTTTCTCCTCGTTATCTCTCCCCTCCCTGCACACCCAACTGAAGGGTTGATCTTCGCACCCAACTGGAGATCTTACAATACATAAGGCTCTCATACTCAACACTTCTCTCTCACTCAATATTACTCACTCGATCACACAATGATAATGACAACAACAACAATCATAACACCAACCCATCCCAGGTCCTTTAGACCTCTATTTATACATTACAATAGCTCACTGACATCCTTAGGTTGAAACCTAGGTGTCACAAACCCTAGATACAAAAACCCTAGGTGTCTAAAAACCTAGGTCAACTTGACCCGCGTTTTTAGGGCTTCGCCAGCTTGTCTTTCCTTCCTTCTCGTTCGATGATTTAAAGCATCCAATAGTGGATTTTTTCGCTTGATGAGATGTCCATGATCCTTCTTCCTTGCTGATCTATCATCCTCAATCTCATCATCCATCATCTTGCTTCCTTTTACTTCGCTTTGTATTTTCTTCTCTTTTTCTCACTTCGACCCAGTAACAATCACTGTTTCTTCCACGCAGTTCGCATTTTCCTTTTCTTCCTTTCTTTTCACTAAATTTCATAACCAAGGCCGACAGGCCCCCAACACTCACCTGTGACTCATCCCGAGGCACTTCAGATCTGATTTTTTTGTTTTACTTCGACTTCAGGCTACACAGTGCATCCTTTTCTTTCTACTCTATGGCTCCTTTCCTTCCTTGTGCAAACTGTCTTTTCTGTGTTTGGTACCCAGTTTCAACTACACCTAATACCTAGACCCTTTTCCTCATGCTTTTACTGAGAGCTGCGAGGCAACTAATTGTCACAATACAATTTCAACTGGCTCCCATTCACTAATCCTTCCTTTTATTCTCCCTTCAAAGTTTTCAACTGCGCAACTCCTCCTTCAGTAACATAGGCAACCTCATATGGCCTGAGCCAATGCATTCTGAACTTCCCCGGATGTTTGATGAACTTACTGTCATATACTAGAACTAGATCACCTTGCTTAAATGCCTTCTTCTTAATGTGTCTGTCATGGTAGGCCTTCTCTCTTTCCTTCTGTACCTGCTGATGGAATCCTGCAATAAATCTGTCTTCTTCTAGTTCGACCAACTGTGCAAGCCTTTCTCGAATAGTTCCAATCGAATCCATATCTACAAAGGTAGTAATTCTTATGCTTGGTACCAAATATTCCATTGGGACAATGACTTCGAGACCATACACCAACTTAAAATGGGTCAACATTGTTAGCTTCTTGCAAGTGGTTATATAGGCCCATAGTATTGTTGGTACTCTTAAATCCCAATCATCCCTATTCACACTACAAATATTTGTCAGCGTTGTCTCCAAGATCTTGTTGAATGCTTCCACTATCCCATTTTATTGTGGATGGTAAGGCGTTCTCTTCTGATGGTGGACAAAAAATTTGTCAGTCAGGGCTTCAACTGTTTTATGGATGAAATGTGTGCCTTGATCACTCATAAGGATCTTTGGGCATCCAAACCTGGTTATGATGTCATCAAATATGAAGCGCGCAACTATAGTTGTACTACAATCCTTAACTTCTCTTGCTTCGACCCATCTGGTCAAGTACTCTATTGCAATAATTATGTACCTTGCTCCTGTGCACTTTCCTAGTGGGTTTATAGGTCCCACGAAGTCAATATCCCATTTCTCAAATGATTGTAGGGTCAGTGTGGTGCTAAGGTCATTTCATCTCTTCTGGATGGTTTCCCAACTCTCTGACATACATCGTAGGCTCTGTAATATTCTTTAGCATCTCTGTGCAAGGTAGGCCACCAAAGGCCAGCTCTAAGAACCTTCTGCGCAGTTTCTTTCCCTGTGTAGTATCTTGCAATGATGCCTTCATGAGCTTCAACAAGGATCAATGGTCTCTCTACCTCCATAACACACCTTCTCAATATCTCATCAGGTCCCATTTTGTATAGCTGTCCAACTATAAGTGAAAAGTTGGCAGCGCACACTACTAGCTGTTTCTTCTGGGGAATTGTGTACTCACTAGGTGCCATTCCTATTGACAGGAATTGGACTATCGCTACGAAGTGGTCATCAATATTTATAATGTCCAATAACTATGCATCCGACAGTGCATCTTCCAAACTAGTTGGCTCTTCACCATGTTCCAACCTTGACAAGTGGTCAGGACCTTTGTTCATTCTTCCTAGTTTAACTACGATCTCAAAGTCATATTCCTGAAATAGCAGAATCCATCTGCATATTATCCCCCCCAACATTGGCTTGTTGACTAGGTATTTTAGTGCGGAGTGATCAATAAACATTTTAAAGTGTCCTCCCAACAAGTAGTGGAAAAATTTCTGCAGTGCATACACCATGGCTAACCCTTCTCTTTCAGTGGTGGTGTAATTAATCTCAGTTGTGGATAGTTTCCTGCTAGAAAATGCTAACAAATGGTCAATATCTCCTTCCCTAGGTTGTGCTAACACTGCTCCTAAGGTAATAGAAGATGCATCATCACGCACATGAAACTCCTTGCTCCAATCTGGGAAAACCAAAATAGGCGCAGTAACCATTTTCTGTTTCAGTGTGTCGAAGCTCTGCTGACACTCCCCTGTCTAGTGAAATTGACATTATTTCTTCAAAATCTTCTCCATGGGTGCTGTAATTTGGGAATATCCTTTAATGAACTTCCTATAATATCCAGTATGTCCCAGTGCAGTGCACAATTGTTTGACTAAAGTAGGAGGTGGAAGATCAATGATAATGACAATTTTAGATGGGTCTACCAACAATCCTTGCTTGCATACAATATGAACTAATACCACTCCAAATGGTGAGAAGAATATGCACTTCTTCATATTCAAGGAAATTTGACACTGCCTGCATTTGTCCAACATTAGCCTTAGACATTCAATATGATTTTTCAATAAACTAAAACAGTCCAATCATCAAAATATGCTTCTAGAAATTTATGCAGAAACTCCTTGAATGCTTCGACCACCACCCTGGAAAAGATGGTTGGGGAATTCTTCAATCCAAATGGCATCACTGTATACTGGTAGGATCCCCATTCTATTGAAAATGTGGTCTTATGGTGATCTTCCTTGGAAATCCGGATCTGATGATATCCTGAAAATCCATGTGTAAAAGAATACACCTCCTGGCCTCCCACATTATCTAACACTTCGTTAGTGAATGGTGTATGGAAGGAGTCATGAAAACATGCATCATTCAGATTCCCGAGATATACGTAGATCCTGATCTCTCCTGTCTTCTTTTCTTGTACCACCATAGGGATAATCCACTCTAATTCTTTGACATGTTCTATAATCCCTGCTTTCAACATTCTGTCGAGCTCAATCTTCACTTTCTCCTTATATTTAGGGTTCAATATGTATGGTCTCTGTTTGACTGGTTTTGTATCTGGTTTCAAAGGGATCCTCATCTCTCCCATAGGCCCTTTAATTCCCTTTATATCAGTGAACTTGGTTGGAAACGAGTCCTGATATTCATGCATTAACTCTCTTATCTTGTCAATAGTAGAAAGATCCCAATAATCTCCAACATTTGAAAGCTTTAGTGTCTGCTCTGTTCCAATGTTGACCTTCTTAATCTTGATTGAATGTTCAATGAATGGTAGCTTAACTCTTGGTCCTTCCACATCTCTCTGGCCTTCTATTTTGGCAATGTTCACCTTCCTAGGATCATCGTCTTCATCAACATTGATGTTGTAATAGCCTTGCAGTTTCTAGAGAGGCGCAGTCCATTCATCCTCTTCTTGTTCTAAAGGGGGGCTAGAGGCCTCCTAAAATAGTTTCTGTCTTATAATCTGTAATTCTTGATATACTGAAGGATATTGACTATCAAATAAGAAGGTGGTTACAAAGTTTTGAGTCATACCTTCCCAACCTGTAGTGATGAGGCGTAGCTCTGCTTGAAGGTACCAGTTGATAGGGGTTGTGTCTAATGTGTTAATGAACTTGGGCACCCACTGCTATTGAGGAATGGTTCTCCAGGATTCCTCACAACTTCACACATGGTCCTTTAGGTAGCTTCGACCTGTGTAGCAAAAATCACAGCCTTCCACTTGTGCTGAGAACCGCGCGGTCATGAGGGTACGACATTATACCCATTCTGTAATTTGTTTTTGTGTGTCCCTCACCATCTTGTTGGTGTGCCTTTCAAGGCCTCATTTATTGCCAACAATCTCTGTTGTGTTGGTACACTTTCTTTGAATTATGACAAGAAGGTTTCTAAGGGATTCAGACCATCAAAGGTGGGCAGGTTACTTACTTTTGTGCCAATCCAATGAACTTCTCTGGTTAATATAGCACATATCCTTGTAGATACTTCATACATTTTGTTATGCCAGTTATCTAGTGCTTCTTATGAATCTAATGAACATGTGTTGTCACTTCGCCAACTTAGGTTTCCATCGGTCGTAGGATTAATGTAATCCTACTGTCTAGTTGTTAATTTGTATATGTTTTCCAGTTCATATGGGCGGTCTTCTTCTCTGATAGGTTCCATGTATCGCTGAACTTAATTTGGATCTAAAGGTGCAATGACCCTAATTCCATCTCTTTCAAACCTCATACGTATTATCTTTAAATCAACCACAGTGGAATTATTGAAAGCCCAATCAATTCCTAACAACGCGGGGTAAGGGAAGTTGTCATCAACTATCTCAATTACATCAAAATATGCAAACGTTCGTACTCCATCGATGTCCATAGGGAAATGTTCCAATCTTCCAAAGGGGCTTACATATTTTTGATTAGCCATCCTAATTCTGATAGGGGAATAGATCAAATTTGGTTTTCCCATCAATGCCCAGGTTTGCTTCGTCATGACATTGACCTCTAACCCTAAGTCGAGGACCACATAGTCTATATCATATTCTCCTATATGAGCATTCAAGTGTAGTTCCTTATTTTTCCTTCTCTTCTTGGATAGTTGATGTACTGCTTTATTCAGTAAAGGATCTATCCTTCCTATCTCATACTGTCTAATTAAATTTTGTAGCTCTTGTACAACGCTCTCATCCTGAATCAACTTAATACAAGTATATCAAAATTCCATGAGCTTTCTTACCTCTTGTCCTTCTTTTGGCGAAGAAAAATGATCGAATGCTAGAGGAATTCCATATTCTCTTACTTATGGTCGTGTCTTTGATGAAGAGCCTTGGGCTGCTTTGAACTCTTTTCTTGCCTCCTCAAATATTTGTCTTTTTTTCTTTGCATCAAAAGTTTGGGTTTTCTCTGTACCTTTTCGGACTCTTGAGTATTCTATAGTATTTCCTTGGGTCAGTCAGTATTCTCCTGTAAAAATTCCTCCTCGAGTGATAACAGTGACTCTAGGGTCTTCTCCACGAGGTTCAACATATATCAGTTGCACTTGCGGGTTCTGTTGAGGTCTTCTTTTCTCTTGAAGTTTTACCAACAGTGTTGGATATTCCTTGATGACATGCTCGAAAGAGTTGCAATAGCTTCAAGTGGTACAAGGGTTCTGATAGTCCCTTGAAAAGTGTCTTGGTTGTGCACAGTTATAACAGATTATCTATCCTCGACCTCGACCCATACCTCCTCCTCATCCTCTTCCTCTGAATCCTCCGCGAGGATTGAAGTTTCCTCTCCCAGAGGAGTTATAATACATAGTGTTTCCTTCTTGATGTACTTCACCTTGAATTTTGTATATGTCTCTTGACCTTTCATGCATGAGTTCATAAGCCCTACAATCCCTATCATCGTTCCCTACAGACTTACATAATGTGCAATACAAATTTGTGGGTGTTTGAACATATTTTTGCATGCAGTATAACTCACCAGGGTGATGTCTATTTCTGCATACATCGCACCAGGGTAGTGTGACTTGCTTCAAAGGTATAGAATCTCCAGAGGCCAAGTATTCATGAAATAGGGGACAATGTTCCTTGTCATGGCCTTCTGATCTGCATTTGACACACCAGATGTCTTCTCTTTTATCTTTTCCCTTTTCTTTCTTCATATCTTCGACCTGTAGAGACAAACTAATTAGCTGACTCAAGATTTGACTCATACCTGAGATGGATTCTCCCATAGGGGTTGATTATAACTTCATGGCGATCTCTAGTGCCTCATCTTGTGAAGAAATATTCTGTTGCATCAGAGGAACTCTGATGCATGGTAAGAGGGAAACAATGAACCATTCTTTGTTCTACTCATGTGGGATCTGAAAAGTCAATCAACTTGTTAAGGTCTTGAATCTCTGATCGAATTCCCAAACAGGGTTGGCTACCTTCTGCTTGATCTCTTTTTGCTCTGTAATACATTGTGACTCCAACTTGGGTTTCTTGAACTTTGCAATCAATGAATACTTGATCTCATTCAACGGCTTAGGCTGTGAAAGTCCTTGGACAAGCTTCATGTACCAGCTCAGTGCGCGATCCCTTAGGGTAGTACTAAACTAAGTTCTTTTAATAGCTTCATCGATGACATTCTTAATATTCCATATGGATTCACATAGGAACCAGTGTTGATCAGGATCTTCAGATCCATCTCCCCTAAAAATAGGGAGTCTCATCTCATCTTCCATAGATCTTCCTAGGGTTCCTGACTGAGTATGTGGTGGACTACTAGTGATAGTGCTCTGAATGCTCTGGTGGCTTGGATTCCTATGATTGCTTAATTCTACTGAATCAATAGGAGGGATAATCATACTTACTTCAACAGTCTATGCAGTTCCTAAAGTTTTTGGCTCTTCCCGACGAGGTTCTTCAAATTTCCCTTCCTCTGTCCCAACGGGTTCTAAATTCTCTTCATCCGTTTGATCTGCCTCTTCTCCACTATACAAACCCTCCTCTCCATATTTCTTCTTAAACAGGTTCACAAGATGAACTTCTATGAACACCATCCCACTGCGCGTATGTCTAGCCTTTGTGTCGTTGTCACTGTCTGAATTCTTGAACATTAGATTTTCCAGATCCGACCAATCTACTGTATCTTCAAGATGTTCTTCTCATGCAATAATGTCTTGATCCTCAACTTCAAAAAATGTAAAAATTTTCCTCTAGGTACCTTGAAGAAATATCGCTTAGCTTGGCTATATGACTCTACTCTGTCAACAAAAAACTTAGTGATATACCCTTTAATGGTACTATCAAACCAATGATATACTTCTCTTGACATGGCGTTATCAACTCTCTTGACCTTCTTGATCAACAACGATGTCCAAACCACAGGAGGTTTAGATCTGATCTCAAAATGGGTATCTACTAACCTACCTAACCACTCATATAGCTCTTGATGGATTCCTCCAAAGAAAATATTGTGTATATCAGTAAAGATATATATTCCTAACCAAACCTTCATACTAAGATTAGGGTTCTTGTTATGGGCTTCAGCGAAGTCCCTTTCTTGATCCTCTATCCACTTTTGAATTTCTGTCTTTGATGGAAACCACATTGACATTCCCTCAAGAAGATTCTTGTCCTGGAAACAAAACCATTTGTTGGCACAGGGGCAGACCCAGGGTTCATCTCCAAGAGCGCACCAACAAGCCCTAACTACCGACCCTTTCGAAAACACCTACGAAGTAGATGTAGTCTCACCCGAAGAAACTATGGGGGGGTTGTAGGACATATATGTCTACAACCAAGGGGAATATCAAGTGGATCTAATACTAGAACAATACAACATGCATATATCACTTATCATCTTAGATCTACTCCACACATCTATCTATCATATCTAACACAGTAATGCAATAGAATTATATCAAAAGGGAAAAGAACATAGCATCAATCACACACTACACAAGGTATACGTGGTTCACCCTCTCTCTAGGGCTACGTCCACATAACTATTCTTTATAATATATTAGGATGAAGCATATAGTTCTTGTCTGCGCTCTCATCTAGAAGATATTCTCTCTTATCCTTGTTATCTCTCCCCTCCCTATGCACCCAGCTGTAGGGTTGATCTTCACACCCATCTAAATATCTTACAATACATAAGGCTCTCATACTCAATACTTCTCTCTCACTCAATATTACTCACTCGATCACACAATGATAAAGACAACAACAAAAATCATAACACCAACCCATCCCAGGTCCTTTAGACCTCTATTTATACATTACAATAGCTCACCGACATCCTTAGTTTGAAACCTAGGTGTCACAAACCCTAGATACAAAAACCCTAGGTCAACTTGACCCGCGTTTTCAGGGCTTCGCTAGCTTGTCTTTCCTTCCTTCTCACACAGTGCTTCAAAGCATCCAACGATGGATTTTTCCGCTTGCAAAGATGTCCATGATCCTTATTCCTTGCTGATATGTCATCCTCAATCTCCTCATCCATCAACTTGCTTCCTTTTACTTCACTTCGTCTTTTCTTCTCTTATGCTCTCTTCGACCCAGTAACAATCACTATGTCTTCTGCAAAGTTCACATTTTGCCTTTTCTTCCTTGCTTTTCACTAACTTTCATAACCAAGGGTGAACAACAATACATGATAACCTGGTTCGTCCCAAGAATGGACTATGTCTCTTGGACTGCTTCAAAGTGGAATTGATTTATATTATTATTAGTAAAATAAAATTTGCATAAATACATCATTATAAATCAAGTCTGAAAAATGACCTTCTGATCTRTTACCAAGATGCAAAAACATACATCACCAGTGGACTTKTGGTGAGAAAATGTGCATAACTATTTTTCAAATCATGAAATTATGACACTGCTCATCCCAAGCCCCTCTTGGGCTCTTTTCTTCGTAAAGCATGTCAACAGTCTACAATTATTACTCCAAACCTGCATTGAAAATCGTGCCTAGAATTTACTGGGTCATCGACCCTGAGCTCTAGAAAAAGGTTGAAATTAAAACAATTCTCGTGGGAGTTCAATTCAATAGGGCCATTTGGCCCAACTGGTTGGCATAGTATAATAAAACGATATTGTTTGGGGAGGTCCAGGGGTCAATCCCTGTAGACCCCCCTTTTTACACATCCATTGTAACTTTAGTTTAAATATGGCGGAGTTGAATATATGGTTTGGACTATATACATAACCACTGCCAAATATTAACATTACATTCCAACTCCCACTAACTTTGGCACTGAATTCGACAAGTGAAAAGACCCATGCATGGTCTCCATGGGATATGCCCTTATTTAATGCACTTTCAAATTATGATACATATCATAGGATTTTGGTGGATATAGTGGGATATGGGGCCACCGAACAGTCCAGTCTCCGGATTCGGTGCCGGCCTGCCTAACCTATATATAATTTGTTTGTTTGGTCTCAGGCCCTCTTTGGGAATTTCAGAGGTTCCATGTGGCACCCTATGATTCGCCAAACTCACCCAGTCAATGTCCTATTGTCCTGCTATAAGGAGGCCATGTGGTGGCATTTTGGTGGTTCTACATTGAGTCACCCGGGGGTACCATGCGTCACTCACCAATTGGCCCATGTGGCCCCCAAAAACGCCAAATCATCATTGCATGTGGCGACACCTTGAGGTTTCATGTCAGCATGATGAAATCATCAATATGTCATGTTGACATCATCTCTGAATAGTCAGTTGCTGACGTCAGTAGTACAGATGATGATGTCACCTAGTTGACTTTGACCAGGTTGACCAAAACATTGACATGACATAACTTATTCATTTGAACTCTGTTTGAGGTGTTTTTTGCATTGTTGGAAAGATTGCAACAAGCACTTTGACTTGGTGTTTTTTTTATCATATTTGAGGACTTTGAATTTTTTCCCTTTTAGATGCTCATGGATCATTCCTCCCTAGTAAGAAGATTTTGGGCATCCAAAAGCCTCATTAGTCAACTAGAAAGTGAGGGAATTTATCCCTTGCTTTCTCTTTCACAATCCATCTTGCTTTACTTGAATGTGTGCCCTTAAGGCCCACTCAAATATATTCTACATCACCCCTGCGTGAAGTCCTCGTCCTTCTATTCATGATGATATGTTCCTTCAACTCATCCAAGTACTCAGGAGAAAACACATCCACTGAAGGTACTGAAACACTCTCCCACTGATCCATGATCATTGGAGGCTCATAAAGTTTGAGGTTCTCTACGTTCATAACTGAGTATATCTCCATGTATGGTGGTATATCGAGGTGAAATGAATTTGTGCCAATTTTCTATAATATGGTGAAGGGTCCATATATGATGGGTTTGAGCATCTTTCCTTATCCCTTCAACTGAAATCTGCTGATGTGTAACCACTCTTGATCTCCCCCTTGAAATTGATGATGAACTCTATGCTTGTCATACCACAACTTGTGATGTTTTCTGTAGGAACCTCGGAGTAAGTGAACCATTGTTCTGTCAAAAACCTCAGTTTGTCTGTCAGTATATATACGTAAATATGTACTCATATTCATCTTAGTGTCAATCATTCTCCACAAAAAATTTCCAAGGAATTGAGTGTCTCGATCCGAGATAATGGATGTGGACAGTCCAAAGTGGACCCATACATGTTGAAAGAAAAGGTGAGCAATTTTCTCAGCAATGATCTTCTTTTTACATAGCATCAATACACATGTATTTATAATCCTATCCACTACTACATGCAAGTATTCATGACCCGTTTTTGACATATAAAACCCTCCTACAAAATCCAAGGAGATACTCTTCCAAGGATGAGAAGGAACAAGGAGTGGTGTGTACAATCCCAATTTTCTATTAATGAACTTAAAAATGCACAACACACACCCCTTTACATTCATATTTACAATTACATACATTTGAGGAAAACATAAACAAATACATTACAATCCACTCTACCCCAAAATTCCCAAATACAAGATAAGTGTAAGCTTCTCCAATTACATGCATTTTCAGAATGGTAGGAATACAAGGTTTACCCAAATGGTAGAACAGTTTGTCCTACAAACAAAATATTTTCACCTACAATCCATGGACTATCCTCTCAAATACATCTTTGAATATTTCTTCAAAATCATATTTTTCAACATAGCTAACATGAGCATTCTTCAAAAAATAGATGCAAAACTAGGTGGTCTAAAAAGTATATCTTCTCTCATGGCATCTGCACTAGTACTGGTTTCAATCTTGAATGGTCGTTGAAGATACGATAGAGCTAGTATTGGTGCCGGGTGATCTTTTCTCCCAAAGTGTCAAAGGCCCTTTTCTATCCGCCTCCCCACTGAAAGACCTGTCTCATCTTAAGCATTTCATTTTTATGTAAAGGATTAAGAGCATCAAGAGCATTAGACTTATCAGGCTCTTTCATTTTTACAATCGTAAGCACAAGGTTCTTACAAGTATGTATAACTCTCTTCAATTGACCTACACTAATAAGTCATGGGTTAGCTTCCATGTTGTGAGCTCTAACAATATGCTTCACTCCATCTTTTGTGAGATGGTATTTGTTCTATTTTCAGAAGAATATAGTCTTTCTTTCATAAATATAAGGATTCCCTAAAACAATGTCGCATATATATCCAAAGGAAACACATCCAAATCAACCTCATCTATCAACTTAGAAGTAATATAAAACCTCAATCCACACTTAATGGTAACCTTAAGTTTTGCATTATCATGTACCCAACCAAGAGGGTGAGGTTTCTAGTGAGGTCTTATGGTTAATCCCAATTTGTTTACAATATATTCAGATATCAAGTTAACTTGTGAGCTTGGATCAAACCGAGTTTCCACTTTTGTGTGCCTTGTAACTACTCTTATGTGGAATAATTCACTTCTTCTCTAATCATTTTCAAGAGATAGAATTTTAGAACTTGAACTAGTAATCAAGGAAAGTTTACCTTGTAACCCAACTGCTGCGATATTTTCCTCATCACCTGAGTTGGAACTTAGGTCTTGATGAATGGTAGAAATTTTTTTATGCTTAATTTTACCACCAAATCACTTTGGTCTCAACTCCGAATGTAGCTTCCAACAATGCTCATCATTGTGCCCATATTTTTGGCAATGAGTGCAAGATGATTTTTCTCCCTCTTTCTTTGTTGTAGCTATCCTCTTATCCTTTCCTTTTGAAATGGTATTCTAAATGCTTGTGATATTCTTGAACATTCTTCCCTCTTCTTTCAAGGTGTGTTTCTTGCACAGACACCTCATCTAATTTTGTGGGGTTAAACAATAATAATGTATGTCGAATGCAACTGTGAAGTGCACCAATATACTTCATCAAAGTTTAATGATAATCTAAAGGAATATTTAATGCAAGTGCTTGTTTCCTAAATTACTTTGTGAAAATATGAACACTTTGACATTTAATTTGTCTTAGTTTTTTCCATTCCATCATGTATTTTTGAACATAACCCAGTGGATACAATTTTTTTTTCAATGCATATGTAAATTCAGACCATGAATAAAGGAATTTACCATTATGTTTGATACCTTTTTGAATTTTTCTCTCCCACCAAACAATGGATGTGCCTTCCATTCGAAGAGAATCCATCTGAATATTCACCTCTTCCTCTTCGATCTGCTATACATGGTTGTAAATTTCGATTTTTCTAATCCAATTATTAAGCTTATCTACATTAGCTTCTCCATTAAACATGGGAAATTAAATTTCACGTCTAGTTTTAACAATAGAATTTTAGAAGTACTTGGATGAAAACTAGAATGATGAGAATGCTGAGAATGATAAGAATGATGAGAATGAGAGGAAGAGGAAGATGATATTGAACTTGAATATGTACATGGAGGCTTAGGAGGATCTTCTCCATTTTCCTAGTTCACATTATCCTCTTCTTTAACTTTATTCTTCTTCTTCTTCTTTGCCACTATCTTCTCGTAATCTACAAATAATTTTTCTTCCATATATGACATGTGATAGAAATCCTTGTGAAAATTATTCTCATACTCTGTAAAAAGTTCTTCATATCCAATTTTCCTTCTTTGAGTTGCACATCCAATCTCTGGGTTGAAAGTCTTAAGTTTTCCTTCACATGCTTTGATCTTGGCCTTGGCATTGTTGGTTGTGGAGCCTAATTATCTTTCGGATTCAGAGGTCTTTGTTTTCAGCTGTGTTTATACCCCATGAAGACTTTAAACCCTGGAAGAATGTACCATCCTCCACGTGGGGGAGTGCAGAGGGGGGTTACCCCCTCTGTGGGGTCTGGGGGCAAGCAAGCCCTCGAAGGAAAACATGCCTTGTAAATGTATGTTGTAATTTCACAGTAAATCTGGATTGTTCATTAGAAGGTCGCAGATCTGACGATAGAAGTTATGTTAGGGGTTTTTCCCCTAGAAGGAAACCCTCTTTTATGAGGGAAATGTATTGGGGCTATGCATCATTGCAATTATTGTATTATGAGTGAGGAGAATGTGAGAGAAAGAAGAGGAAGTTACAATGGGTGCGTTGAAGGTTGTATCCCTTCATTTGCTGGATAATAATAAAGGAAGGACCTAGAAATTTATCTGGTGGATGTAGCCCACACTGGATGAACCACGTATATATGTGTCTCTATTGTATTATGCATCTTATGTGTTTTATTTCTACATTTGTTTTATTTTATTTCTTTGTGATCCTATTTTTCTAACAACTGGTATCAGAGAGAAAGGTGACTCATAGTAAAAGAGGGTTCTTGGTTCAAGTGGGAGCAATGGAGGAAGATGAAAAGTTTAGGGTCAAGAAATTTAACGACCAAAACTACCAGTTATGGAAGATGCAGATGGAAGATTATTTATATCAGAAGGATCTATTCCTACCATTGGGTGGAATAGAAAAGAAGTCGACAACCATGAAGGACTAAGAATGGGAGATTCTTGACAGAAAGGATCTAGGAACAATACGACTGAGCCTGGCAACGTCGGCGGCTTTCAATATTTCGAAAGAAAAGACAATGAAGGAGTTGATGGATGCATTGGCTAAACAGTATGAAAAACTCTTAGTGTCCAATAAGGTATTTCTAATGAAGAGATTATTTATTATGAAGATGTCAGAATGTGGGTCTATTGCATATCATTTAAATGAATTTAATACGGTTACTAATCAACTAAGTTCTGTAAAAGTGGACTTTGATGACGAGGTTAGGGCTCTTCTAATCTTATTCTCATTGCTAGAAAGATGGAACAACTTGGTCATGGATGTAAGTAACTCAGTCTCTGGTTTAAACACTTTAAAACTTAACGATGTTGTTGGTGTTATCCTTAGCGAGGAAATGGGATGAAAAAGAACATGTCAGACATCAGGTAATGCGTTGAACATGGAGAACAGGAGAAGACAAAAGGATAGAGGGAAGGGCTCAGGAAACCGTGGGAATTCTAGGAAGTGAATATCCAAATCTAGACTGGGAAATATAGAGTATTGGAATTGTGGGAATAAAGGACATCTAAATAAAGACTGCAGAGCTCCAAAGAAACAAAGAGATGGACAAAAGGAAAAAAATTAGGAAGAAAATGTAACAGATGATGTGTTACAAGATGCTTTGATTGTTTCTGTAGATAATATTTCTGAGTCTTGGGTAGTATATTCAGGGGCTTGATTTCATGCCACACCCCATAGGAAACATTTTCTAGATTATTTTCAAGATGATTTTGGACAGGTTCATTTGGGTGATGATGTACCATGAAAAATTGTTGGAATGGGAAAGGTAAAAAAAAATCAAAGTAATGGAAACCAATGTTTGTTGAAAGAGATAAGACATGTTCTAGATCTAAGGAAAAATATAATTTCAACAGGGTAGTTGGAAAGTGAAGGTTGTATATCCATATTTACAGATAAGGTGTGGAAGGTCACCAAAGGATTATTGGTGATAGCAAAAGGAGAGAAGGTAGGTACATTGTACTTATGTACTGGTAATACT
>ML803338.1:105216-116137 GCA_009831015.1 Picea engelmannii | reverse complement strand
CAGGATGGAGCAGCAGCAGCCTTCATCAAGTGCACTTCCTGCGACCACGCCTCAGGCCCTCAAAGAGAAGAGGCCCCGACAGGAGTCTTCTCCTCCTGTGACCGAGGTGTCAATGGAGGAGTTTCAAACTCAAGCTAAAAAGCTGAAGATCACTTCAACAATCGGCACAACCGTAGAGGCCACTACGTTGACTACCACAGTGACCACCAGTGGGGACAAGCAATTCACTTCTTCTTTGGGCTCTAGTCAGCATAAAGAAGTGACAGTAAAGACAAGGGATTCTCCCTTAGACTCAGAAAATAGGAATTAGCTGAACATGCTTTTTCCCAAACATCAATTAGTGAAATTGTACCTTAACTGTACTTTCCCCAAAATGGCCCTGGTGGCCCTTTAATCTTCAATGGAGAATTTCGATGTGGATATGGACTCAAATGGTTCTGAAACCTCTGCCATCAGTTTCATAAGGTCGAATATAGCCAACCTAGGCTTTTGAATCACCAAAAATGGATTCAGAATGCTGATAAACTTCAGGAATGACCTTCGTTCCACATTCACTGGCTGCACAAATCCCAATGCAGCTCCCAAACTGATTTGGCCCTTATGGCTCCTGGAACTTCCACGAAACAAAATCACCTGCAAATGACCTCAGATGGCTCTGAAAACTGTTCCAATGGCTTCAGAAGGTCGAAGAGACCCAAAATCCACCAAAATTTCGTCAAGAATGGTTTCCTCTAGCCCGAGATATCTCAATAACTGACTCTCCTTCTTTTCCCCAACAAAACTCCACCAAATTAGGGAAAGTGGGAGTTAATCTCTCTAAAAATAGCCAAAAATAAAAAATGGTGGACTCCGCCCAAAAAATGCGCCAACTGCTAGTTAGGGGCATGGTTATGCGCTTGATCGTATGCACAAAGGAGTTTGGTCCTTAGGGGCTGGCCCCCAACTTAACACGCCCCAAACACGTGTCCAATTCATAAATAAAAAACGCGCGTTCCATTGCAAGTAAAAGCACTAGCCCGTGTGGTAAGGGCGCGGGGCTGTCAAATAGCCGACCCAAGGTCGAATCCGGTCTGCTATGTGTTTTATGCGTTCATAACAAATGAGTTTTAAATATATAATGAATAGCTCCGCCCGCCAAAGTTTTGGTTTATCAAAACTATATATATATATATTGAAGCCACGTGGCGGCCAACGCGCCCACGAATTTTTTTGAATAAAAAAACCCATTTGCATAATGTTTTTATATTTTTATTTTTTTTGAACAATTTAAAATTTTCAATGTTATTGAGCAATTCTTCTTTTTGGCATAACTTCCTCATACGGAGACCATTTTCCGAACCGTTCGCGGCGCCGGAATCAGGAAGACGAGCTCTATCCGGACGTCTAGATTCAAACCAGTTTTGAGCACTTTTATTTTTGACCATTTTACGACACTTGGTCCTGAGCTCCTGATCAGACAGGAAAAAGGTTGAAGTGTCTCAGATCAGACAGGAAAAAGGTTGAAGTGTCTCAGATCAGACAATGGAGGTGAATATTGAAGCAAGGAGTTTGATGATTACTATTCATACCATGGGATTCATAGAGAGAATAAAGTTCCAATAACACCACAAGAAAATGGTGTGTCAGAAAGGATGAACAGGACAATTATGGAGCGTGATTGCATGATGGTTTTTCCTTATAATTATAGGAGGATGCTATAGATACTGCTGTTTAATTAATAAATAGAGGGTCTTCAAGCTCTTTGGATGGTAGAATTCCATAGGAGGCATGGGAGGGTAAAAAGGTAAACTATTGTTTTTTGAAGACTTTCGGTTGTGAATCATTTGTCCATATTGATAAAGAAAATAGAACAAAGCTTGAGGCAAAATCCAAGAAGTGTACATTTATTGGATATAGTGTTAATGATTTTGGTTATCACTTATTAGATTATGAAATAAAAAAATCATTAGGAGTAGAGATGTCATATTAAATGAGAAGTTCATGTACAAATATTAGTTGCATGGAAAGAACCAGGAAAAAGAAAAACCAGAATACACAGTGCTTGATGAGATCGCTGAAAAATAAATTCCCAACGTACCAGAAAATCAAAATGTACAAGAATAGAATCAACATGTACCTGAAACTCCTACAAGTGTTGTTAAAAGATATACTGAATGATACTCTCCTTCATTCTATTATTTATTTTTGACTGATTCTAGTGAACCAAAAGGTTATGAAGAGGGAATGTAGGTAGACACTAAAAAGAAATGGGAGCAAGGCATGAAAGAGGAAATGGATTCCTTGGTAAATAAACAGACGTAGGACTTGGTTCAGTTTCCTGTAGGAAAAATATCATTGCAGACTAAATGGCTTTAGAAGTTGAAGGAAGAAGATGGAGGGAAAAATCGGTACAAGGATAGACTTGTTGTAAAGGGGTTTGCACAAAAGAAATGTATATATTTTGATGAAATATTTTCTCCTCTTGTTAAAATGACTTCAATTAGGACTATTTTAAGTCTTGTGGCAGTAGAATATTTTCATCTTGAACAGTTAGATGTAAAACCAACTTTTCTCCACGGGGATTTGGAGGAAGAGATTTATATGCAACAACCACATGGGTATGAGGTCAAAGGGAAGGAAAATTTGGTATGCAGGTTGAAGAAGAGCTTGTATGGCCTAAAGAAAGCTCCAAGGTAGTGGCATTTGAAGTTTGACAGGTTTATGATAGAACAAGGTTATAGTAGATGTCATTCTGATCACTGTGTTTATTTTAAAAGGCTAGAAAATGGAAGATATATTATCTTGCTATTGTATGTAGATGACATGCTTGTTGCGGGGTCTAATATGTAGGATATAAATGTGCTCAAGAAGAAATTAGTTAATTCATTTGAAATGAAGGATTTGGGTGTTGCAAAGAAAATCATTGGTTTGAGAATAATAAGAGACAAGAAAAATCACAAATTGACATTGTCTTAGGGTGAGTACATAGAGAAGGTGTTGGAGATGTTTAGAATGCAGAATGAAAAACCAATTATTACACCTTTGGCCAACCATTTCAAATTAACTAAGGAAATGTGTCCCAAGACACATGAGGAGATAAAATACATGTCTAGTGTCCCTTATTCACCAACAATTGGCAGGTTGATGTATGTGATGGTTTTCACAAGACCAGATATTGCACATGCAATGGGAGTTGTGAGAAAGTATATGAACAATCCAGGTAAAGAACATTGAGAGGAAATAAAGTGGATTCTCAGGTATTTGAGAAGTACTGCTACTCATGCATTATGTTTTGGAGGTCCAGACACTGTTCTATAGGAATATGTTGATTCATATATGGAAAGTGATAAAGATAGCATGAGGAGCACCACAGGGTATGTTTTTACTATAGGTGGAACAACAGTAAGTTGGATTTTGAAATTGAAAAAGGTTGTTGCACTTTCAACAACATGGGAAAAGTATGTTGCTCTTACAGATGCTAGTAAAGAAATGATTTGGTTACAGAGGTTTATGGATGAATTGCGAAAGAAGAATGAGAATAATAGGGTTGTATTGTGATAGTGAGAGTGCCATTCACATTGCAAAGAATTAAACCTTCCATTCGAAGACTAAGAATATAAAAATCAGGTAGTATTTCATACGATCTGTCTTGGAAGATGGACATTTGAAGTTGGAAAAGATACACACTAGCAAGAATACTGAGGACATGTTAACTAAGGGACTAACTGGGTAGAAACTAAGTTCCTAGTCAGTTTCAATTGGTCTTCAAGCATGAAGGTGAAGATGATAATTTTCCCAGGTCCAAGAAGGTTCATAGTCCAACATATACAACAATGGTGGAGTTGTTGAGATCGGTCTCAAAGTGGGAGATTGTTGGTTGTGGAGCCTGATTATCTTCCTGATTTAGAGGTCTTTGTTTTCAGCCATTTTTATACCCCATGAAGACTTTACACCCTGGGAGAATGTACACTCCTCCATGAGGAGGAGTGTAGAGGGGGCTTACCTCCTCTGTGGGGTCCATGGGAAGCGAGGCCCCGAAGGAAAAATTTCCTTGTAAATGTATATTATAATTTCATAGTAAATATGGACCGTTCATTATAAGGTCACAGATCTGATGATAGAAGTTATGTTAGGGTTTTTTTCCCTATAAGGAAACCCTCTTTTATGAGGGAAATGTATTGCAGCTATGCATAATTGCGAATATTCTATTTTGAGTGAGGATAATTTGAAAGAAAGAAGAGTAATTTACAATGCGTGTGATGTAGGTTGTATCCCTTAATTTGCTAGATAATAATAAAGGAAGGACATGGAAATTTCTCTGGTGGATGTGTCCCACACTGGGTGGACCACGTATATCTGTGTCTCTATTGTATTGTGGATCTTCTCTATTTTATTTTTGCATTTGTTTTATTTTATTGCTCTGAGATCCTATTTTTCTAGCAATCATTCACACCATATATGATTTTAGGGGCTAAATTTCACAAATGGGATAATTTTCCATGTTTTTTCTTGAATAAATATTCACCAATTTCCATTTTTCTAAAAAATATTTGCCCAAATTCCATAGGATAAAATTATCTTACCTTAAAAATTGCCAAAATATTTTAGAAACTCTATAAAATCCTTAGCAATTTGAATATGTTTAAAAAAATATCTCCAAACATTTTATATTTTGTGTTGGCACAGGGGCAGACCCAGCATTCAATGCTTCAACATCACACCAACAAAACCCTAACTATCGACCCTTTCAACAACACCTACGAAGCAGATGAAGTCTCACCCGAGGTAGAGGGAGGGGTGGTTGCAAGACTCAGGTGTCTGCAACCTTAGCTGGGACACATATATGTGATTCTTACTCTTAGAAAGCACTTAAGCATAGATCATTCATCAATATTTAACCCTCATGGCACTTCACAAATGGCATAGAGCACTGTAGAATTCACTTAGATCTAGGTTAAGTTAGTACTTAGCAACAAACAAATGGGTCTAGTACTCAACACTTTCATATATATCAAATCTATACCCACACATCTAAGAATCACAAAGCAAAGTGGATCTATCTAAGTATATCATAGCAAAGAACCTAAAACAATCATATCAAGCACAACACATGGAAAGAAACCAATGCATTAGGTCAAAGCACCGGGAACAACATACAGAGTTACCGTGGTTCACCCCCACCCTAGGGCTACGTCCAAAAAGTATTCTTCTTATTTATTAGCTTTGGTAAATCATGTTACAACACATAACTCACACTTGTACTCTGCATAGGACAGGATATATACGTGAACCTCGCCGGATCCTCCTTCCCTGAGTAGATCTAGCACAAATCCTTCTTACAATCTGTGCACTCATCACTTACAACACTTGCACTCAGCTCTACAAGTCTATCACACAATATACACAAATCCTTTATTACCACTTAGCTTATCTCTCGCCCCCCCTCTCTTACATTGCTTAGATACTTATTTATACTTTACAAAATAGGTGTAAAACATGGGTAAACCCATGGGCCGACATCCCTTTCCCATTACATTAACCCAAAACCATAAAAGGGCCCCAAAAGTGGGCCGAGATCTCGTGATCTCTGCTTCGCCTGACGCTCCATATTTGACAGGATGTCGAAGTCCAAAATGGTGAAATATGACCAAGTGTTCCTCAAAACTTGGTCAAGGGCCAACAACCCCCCAACAATCACCCGTGACTCATCCCAAGTCACTCTGGTCTGATCAACACCACTTCAAATGTCTTGAGCTTGGCCCGATCTACTTCAACCTACTGCAGTGCGACAACCTCTTGCTCAATGAAATCCTGGATCACTGCGTCATTTACTGGTCCTTCAATGCGCTGATCTGTGGTGATGACAACATGTTCAAGCTCGACTACCTAGCTCTCAACTTCAGTGAAAAGTTGGCATGATTTCTCTTGGAGTGGTTGAAGTCATTGAGAGACTTCCATCACTTTACCTTGCAACATGTGTACCCATTGTTGGGCGGTGCGTTGTTCTAGAAATTGCTTCATTCTTTCAACTGGGGTCAAGGCCTTCAACTGCGCCTGTAGCGTATCTACATGCTTCTTTGTTTCTTGGACCTGTTCCTCTAATGTCTGCAATTCTGGGTTCTCTATGAGGTTCTCATAAGTCTGGGCGCTTCTAGCGCTCAACTGCTTACATTCCAAAGCCAAGGTTTTTAACTTGTCAACTGCGCTACGGGAAGTTGCCTCCATTAGATCTCTTACTTCTTGGGGAGTCTCGGGAACAATACGAAGTTCCAGATCTGCGATGCATTGTCGAAGTTGTTGGATTACTTCTTCAAGTTGTGCCACCTGCTGTGGGACACATTATTCAATTTTCACTTCAATGACCTTCACAGAGCGAAATTCTTTGTGAACTCATTCCTGTACATCAAGTTTCTCTACTAGCAATTGGTCCTTTCTCTACTGTAACTGTTCTTTCTCCTCCTCCCACTTCACTTGTAAGGAAAACTGTTCCTATTCTTCCTTCCTCTGTTGTACTATAAGTGCACTCTGTACTTGTGCCAAATCTTGGGTGGCTTGCATTGTGTCTTCTTGAGCTCGTCGAAGGCGAGATTCAAATTTTTCAACGATCTGATGTAATTGGGTGGGTTCATCGCCTATTCCTGCTGTTCCCGTCGTCAAGGGCATATTATAAATGGCTCGGATAGACTGGAGTGCCTGTTGCACGTCTTGAAGTTCACCCTTGAGTCAACTGAATATCTCCTCCTACTTCACTTCTTGCCTTTCTGCGATCTCTAGTGAGGCATCATTCAACACAGGGATCAAGAAGTCAAAGTCGTCCTGTGTGAGGGTAGTCTTAAACGTAGTCTGGGTGGCCTTATTTTTCTTTCGGGATGAGGGATTTGGTGGGGTGACCTTCCTTTTCTTAGAGGGATCCTCCTCCTCTCTGGGTGGAGTAACCTCGCTTTTGTTTTTCTCAACCTCTGTGTCACCTAGTTCTTCACCATCACCTCCCTGCGCAGGTGAGATCGAACTAGTCTTCGTGGATGTGCTATGGATATATTGAACTTCATCATCCGTCTTAGTCTTTATCAGTCTAGATGCATTCAATATAGCTTCAGGGCTTTCCACGTAGGATATTTCTGTGAGGTCTGCTGGAACAAGGAGATCCGTCGACCATTCCTTGGTAATCTGCTCCATGTCTTCTTCTATCAACTTGTAGTACGACTAGAGTTTCTATTTGTTCTCATCAGCGCGTGCTGTGATATAGGTGAAGTGGCGGTCCACGCTGAATTTGATCAAAGGTATAAACCTATGAAGTGTGTTTAGTATGAGGCACGGTGTAGACTAGATGACATTCTTCAATTGTTTGTAATAAGCGTGGAAGACGACATTGTACTACCACTGCTTGTTCATGTTGTTGGAGTACCACAACATATAGAATTTTGCGGCTAGTGGTTCGAAGGGTTCGATCTCTGGAAAAGTGGCACCTTCTGGTAGCTCCCAAGCGATGAAAGCGATGAGTATGAACAACCAACTAAAGTGGAAATCATACCCTTAGTCTTGCGCTTCTCTACAGTCAAGCTCTAGCTAATTTACAAGGTACTTTTCCTAGTTCATTTGTAGTCCCTCCGTGCACTTCCCTGCAAGGTCAACTACAAATCCAGTCACCCGTGTGGGTTTGTTATTGCAGACTAACTTCCATATGATCATGTGGAAATCAAGGCACACTGCTACACTCTCGATGGAGGCTAGCTTGTAGCCTCATGTTCCCTTCTCTACATCACCATATATGTCTTCTATTCGCTGGGCGAGGGCGCGATCTGCAGTCTTTCCAGGGTAAAAATACTATGGGTCAGGGCCCTGCATGCTTAGCCCTGTGATACGATAGATAAAAATTGGATCCACAGTGATGAGGTGGTCCAACCATAAGTATCCTCTGTGGTAGAAGGACAATAACAATCTGACACATGCATTCACTTCCTGATGCCTCCTGAAATGAGGAATCTTCATTACATTGAGGAGGGTTGACTGTGCGAGGTTATGGGTCCATTGCTAAGGGACAATATTTGGGTTCCTCCCTTTTGTCATAGTTAAGTACTTGTGCGGGGATAGCATACTGTAAACCTTTCTATCTCCAAGGTTAAAATCACTAAATTTTAGCGTTGTGAGCTTATCCTGGTCAGAACGAACTGCGCGCACCCCTTTCGGGAGGTATGTAGTGACCAAAGCATAGTCGAAGTCTCTGGGTACAGTATCTCAATTCATTATGCCGCTTAGTGGTGGGATATACTTAGGAAAGATACTTGGGATCATATTCACAGTGGCGAACTCATTTCTGAGCTTAGGTCGTCTTTCTGAAGGCAGTCAGGATGGTCCTGCTCGAGCAGTGGAGAATGAAGATGGAAATGTGCCCGAGGATGATGCCTGTACACCTGTAGACATTCCTTTCTCCGACATAACTCTCTCAGTCATTAATTCAATTAAAACTTCTTCAATTATTTTCTCAACAACACTGAGATCAACCAACATACAAGCTTGGGTCAGCTAGCTCGGGTGCGGAAGGAATTCAGAGACTACAATGAATAGTATGGGAACAAGGTAATGATCTCAGGGTGAGTTAATCTCAGGTTTCGTGCTCAAATTCTCACTTAGAAAAAAGTATTCTCGGTGCATGGCACGATGGACTAAGTAGGGAAACTTAGCAATGGTTTGCTGGCAACAGTTATGATCCTTCATTAACTCCTGTTTGACCCGTTATGGTGCATTTCAACGGTTAGATGACGAACCTTTATTGCTTTTATACCCGTTTGGAGTGGAATTCGAATGGATATATCGGCCCCAATGGCTATATTGCTTCGTCATGGCGAAGTACTCTATGTTGTTGTTATGATATCTCGACGAAGTTCCAATTCTGCAATTTTTCTTTCTGCGAAGTATCCTCTAGAACCTCTTGTAACCTTACAGTATTATCCCTTTTCTTTCTTAACTTTCTAGCCTTCTTCCCAGTGATCTTTGTCTCAGTAATGATTTTACCATTCTGATGCTTATCTTCTCTTGTCTTAGCTCTTCGCGTTGTTGAAATTCTTTCCTAAGGTTCCTAGATAATACTTCCTCTGTATCGAAAATAGGTAACTCAATCTTATGCGGATCCTCTAGTGTTCTCTTAGCCTCTATATCAGAGTTGCTAGTATTAAATATCTACGATCTACTCTTCTGTTATTCAATCAAGTGCGCGATCCTTCTGGTCATAAAGTCTTTTAACTCTTTCTTCTTCTGTTCCAAAACTTCTTCTTCCTCTTTTCATCTGGCTTGTTCTTTATCAATCCAAGGTTTTCCTATGAGCATGGTAAATGAGGTGCAGTCTTCAACAAATTTAATAATCTCAAAGTCTTCCTCTATCAAAGTTCCATTGACAGTCATAGGTATCCGAGCGAGCCTTCCACATAGGTTTACTATATTTCCTCTGAATAATCTTGTCCCTCCTAGGGAAGGGATCATGGAAGGCTTTCCTATATCTTCCCAAGTTCTTTCTGGCATAATGTTCACTTGTGTTTCTTCATCAAGAATATAGTCAATGTCGAAGTCCCCTATTCTTGCTTCGACTTGCTCCTTTTCTTTGAAGATCTTTGGTAATCAGACATATTTATGTTCCTTCAGGGTTTCTTTTATCCATATTAATATTTTCTCTGATTCTTGTTGGGTTTCTACCTGTTCTGGATCTACCTTCTGGTTTTCTTGATTCAGATTCAGGATTTCCAACTTAACAATCATTCTAGGGCAATCCAATATGTTGTGGTCCAAATATTTGCAACAGAGACAACTAGGTTTTCTCTCGGGGCAATCCTTAGCAAGATGTCCTAGTCTTCTGCAATTATAAAAAAGAGTTAATCCTCTCTTTCTCTTGAATGATCCCCAACTCTTCTTGTACTGTGCGCTAGGATCATAATGGCTAGCCTGCAAAAATTTCTTTCTAGGATCCTGCATCCACTTGTTAGTCCAGACATTTTTTCTATGCATAGATATAACATATCTATCATTATACTTATCAGATCTATTCATATTAAACTTTATTTCATCTATTAATTCCCTAGTTTTTAAGCTAGGAAAAAATCTTTCAAACATACTTAGATCCATATTCTAATTTTGTTTTTTCACTTATATTACTTCTATAGAGAACAAAGCTTCCATATCTAAGTAATTTTTAATATTCTTACCTTTATTAGAACACAAGGCTTACAGATCTTACCTCTTTTCTACAACTCTGACTTCTTTCTTTTAGAAATTTCCACTTTTACTTTTCTTAAAGCATAGAGTGTTCAGATCTCGCTTCTTTTCTTCGGATCTGATCTTCCTTTCTTTAGATCTGACCTTATTCCTGGCACAAAGCTTCAGAGGTCGAGTAAAAATATGTACTCTAGGGAAACAAATCTATGCATAGAGATTTCTTTGACACTGTTAGGACCACATATTGCACCTTTTTGCCCATACTTTTTGCCATTATTATACCCTTGATCACCTGTATTTAGCCCCATATTATCACTTCATCTGATCACTCCAAGGTATACAACGTCCTTTCTCATTACTATATGTTTAATCTGTTTTGCATAATACTTTACATTACTTCTGAACCTAACCATTGATTAGAAGTGCATAAGTATCCATATTCGCAGAATAGTATTCAAGGCCGATGCTGAAACACAGAACTGCCCAAAGCCACTGTTGAGCTGATGCTGAAACACGGAAGCTGCTACACAGTCCAAGGATGCATATGCCGAAACACGGAGTTGCTACACAGTCCGAGGATGCATATGTCGAAACATGAAGCAGCTACACGGTTCGAGGATGCAGATGCTGAAATACGGAGCTGTCACTCAGTTCAGAAGTACAGATGCTGAGACACAGAGGAGGCCACCACGATGCTGAAACACGAGTCCTGACAGCTAGCAGTCAAAGCCGACACAGT
>ML803338.1:65304-79179 GCA_009831015.1 Picea engelmannii | reverse complement strand
AAACAAAGGATATGAATTCACCTATGATATACTATATTGATCAGATATATATGAAGCCTTCAAGAAAATACCAATACATTGAGATCAAGCATTGCATTCTCTGTGATGAATTCCAGAAAACATAAAGTGGTTCTCCAATATATATCTCCATAGATGAGAAGACAAGCAGACATTTTTGTAAAGCCTTTGTCCAAGAAGAAATAGTTTGCGTACTCAAGATGGAGCTCATGGAGACGACTTCCTTATTGAAAAAAGGAAGAGATGAATCCTAGGTTTGGAGGGAGCACTGATGTGTTATTGACTTATGGACATTCATTTTTCAGTTCGAAAAATGGTCCAGGATGAGCAGTCCCTTTCCAGTTTGGAAAGTGGTTCGATATTTGTGATGGATAGGCATTTTCCAGTTCGAAAAATGGTCCAGATCGAACGGTCATTTTCATAATGAAAATGGTTCAATGGATTGTTGATGTACCATAGACAACGATTTCCCATTGTGGTTAACACGGGGAATGGTCTAGGAAAGTCTCTCTTCTTGACAGTCACTCTTAGTAGTGGTCAAGAACACTGGTCCGCCTTGTTGGACAATCATTCTTTCGAAGCTCACAGTTGTGAGCAGTTTTGAAGAATGGCCCATTTTGAAGGTTGGTGCAGGATAGTCATTTCCTTAGGAAATGGTCCAGACAATCATTCCCTAGGGAATATTCATTCTCTCCATGTTGCACTTTGTTTAGTGCCAGAGGAATGGACCATATAGGCGAATGGTCCAGGTTAAAAAATCAGGGACATACATTCCCTAGGGAAGATTCATTCTCTCCAGGTTGCACTTTGTTTAGTGCCAGAGGAATGGACCGGATAGGTGAATGGTCCAGGATAAAAAATTGGGCCAGTTATTCTTCCTTGCTTGAGAAGAATAGTCAAGATAGATAATCATTGATGTTTTACCTTTTGAGGGAAGATACTCTTCTAGATCCCATAGATGTGAGTGGAAGAATGGCCCAGATGATTCAGTTTATATCATAACAATGTTTTCTATGCAGGTTGATGATATGATTGTAATGCAGACTGCATGTCTTTGGACAATAGATGCATACTACTGTGGTGGGTGTGTTCCACTGATTGTGACTATATGTCACTGATCAAGTATTTGTGTGCTACTTGGTGTGGTAGTGTACCACTGGATTGTGGTTGTGTACTACTATGGATAGACACAGTTGTCTTCTATTGCATGACATTGTTCTGATTGCCTTGAATACTATTAGTAGTGTTGGAAATGATTATCAACTAGATGGATGATCAATGGACATATATTTCCCAGATAGAAAATGGTCCAAGACATTTATTCTTCTAGGACATATGTTCAGATTAAAATAATGGCTCTTATGTCACTCTTTGGAGTGAGTGACTTATTCGACATCATGTCTCATTACTCAGATGGAGTATGGTTTAGAGAGATGATGCAGTTGATGACACTGATAGTGATGATGGTGCTTGTGATCTAGTCATGAGATAATATATACGACTATGTTGATGCTACCGGGTGAATGGTATGTTTTTTCTCAAGGCCATTACCTTCAATACCTCCCTAGCTAGGAGGGAGTGTTGATATTATGGTAGCTGCAGGAGGTATTTACCTCCACGTGTAAACCTGACGAGAATAGAATATTATGGGAAGCAAGAAAAAACCCCAATTAGTTCGATAATAACCCTAGAAGACAAGTCATCTCGAGAGGATACCTTGTATTATGTTATTAGCCTCCAAGAGAAGAAGTCGGCTAAAGGAAATATTATATATTAAGTAAATAGGCACCCAGAATGAGAAGTTGGCCTAGGCAGTTTGCCAGATTTAGTATAAATATAGGAGGCCAATATTCATTATGGCATACATTCTCAGAACTACAGAAGTAGCACTTGTGTGCACTGCAGTTGGCCAGTTTGTGCACAAGTCTGGAGGAGAGCTGTCGTTGCATCTACTGTAGCTAGAAGATTTCAGTTTTGGCTTGGAATATCTCTTGGTTATGGTTTGGACTCTCTGATCAACTCTTGTTTGGTGTGCTATCCTTGGATAGAGAGGTGAGATATCTTGTTTGGCTATCTAGCCTAGGGTTTTCTTCCGAAATGATTCTCTATCAAGATTAAGGTGCTTGGGGTTGGCTTCGGCCTATGGTTGGGTGAAAATAGTGATATTGTCTATGGTTAAATGAGCACAACCCTTGGATAGATTTTCCTCTTCCCTTCCAGTGTACCCATAACCATTTTAGTGCTATTTCACACCTAGCCATGGATCTTTTTATTATTTTTTGAAATCATATTTACATTCTTTCAAAATACCTTGAAAATTGTACCTCATGGTACTTTCTATTAATTGAAAACACATGCGTAGACATTCACTAGTTGACCCTAGCCTTGAGCTTTACACTAGGTATTCATACTAGCATATTTACATCATTTACACATAGGATCATTCATATAACATGAGTCTCTCCATTAGGTCTAAAACATCCAAAGGGTCAAAATCGAGATATTACACACTGGATATGATGATTACCATCATATTGCTTCTCAACTAGTCATACAATAATTAAGGATTCATTCCCAATAATATTAGCCAAAGCAGATGACACTAATCCTTGAAGGAAACAACATAAGCATATAACCATAAATCCTTAGCGAAGGTATACTTCCATTCCACCAAGTCATAGAATTTTCATACTTTATACTTAGTATTTATCATACATCCAAGTATTTACTCCCACGCACCATAAACGTAGATGACTATTTCCTATTAAGGTATCATCATGGAATCCACTATGAGATCCGTATTCACAACTATGATGACATGGTATGGTGAACTCAATTCTTTGAGTTTTACCCATCCAATATAATTATATACTTAACATTTATTGAAAGATCATATCAAGATTAGGTTTTCATATTTAGGGATGGAAATATTAATACAAACATGAGCAATCTTCTAAAATGCCTTCTCGCACATTGGTTACTTAAGATAGTCCAACCATAAATTTGGTTAAAATTACATAGGATTATAGTAGTGAAAGAGACAATACCAAAAGTCACTAAGAATATAAGAATCTAGAAGCAATTACAACATATTACTTATCCTTCCATTCCTTACTATACTTTCTAGTTCTTGCATTTTGTCAAACATTTGGCCGACAAGCAATGCAACGTCTATATTATTTAGCAAATTTTTTCAAATACATACTTTCCTAACTACCAATTCCACTAACTATTCTTTATATTCACACCATAATAGAAATGGAAAATAAGAGTTAAATATTAATAGTGTTTTCTTGTCCCCTCCTAGAGAAAAAAACTAGAAATGTTTTAAAGAATTCATTGGAAAAACAACCCATTGTTTTTCCTCCAAAATAGTCCCTACATGACATACCTATGGGATATGGCCTAGAAAGGAGAAAGAACCCACACCTATGATAAATACATTCACACTCTTAGCCATGGAAAATGAAATGCCAACACTAAAAAACAACATCATATTTCCCTCTAAAACCTACCTAGACGGGCTCTGTAGTCAATTACAACTTAATTGATGATTTACCTAGCCAAAATCCAACCATAAAACATACATGATTGACTCAGAAAGAATTTGGGACTTACTCCAGGTAAAGAAAATAGTTCAAATGCCCAACCATACATAAACTCACAAGGCTTAGAAAATGTCTTCCAATTTAAAGGTAAGTGTAGAGTTAGAAAAGTCACATAAAGAAACAATTATTACCAGAACTTGGAAGCGTTTTCTCTCAAAATGTTTTCCAAGGAAGAAAACCATAACTCATCCCTTGAAATTATTTAACACTATATAAACAAGTGTTGCATGGCAGCATAGTCCTTGCGGTGCTGGAATGGGAATAAATGAACTTCTATGGCGGGTCCGAGGGAGAAATAGAAGCCTGAAGAAATGGACACGTGGGAAGCAACATGAAGTACATGTGGTATCCATGCAAAAAAATGACTCGTGCCACTATGTGACATGCCAACCAAAATACATCAGGCTGGTACATGACCCAGGGAGAATGTCACTACGGAAGTAAGGCCAGAGCCCCGAAGAGCCGGAACCCCGAATTCTCAAATTCCTGAATTAGTTAATCATAATATTATATTAATATGGGGTAAACAAGTAATTAGCGAGAAAGTGAATTTGTGAGAGCATTTAATTCTACTAAATAGATCATCTGAATTGTCTATCTCTATATGTGTTAGGATAACTAAATTTATATGCGGTGGATGACAAATAAATATATATATTTTTTGAAAATGTGTCCAGTGTAGAAGTAGTTTTTCCTATACATTTGTAGAGGTTGATCTACAATTTCTCTCCAGGAAGAGGGAATCTTTGTAGAGAACCAACTGGGAATTTCAATATAGTGCCAACTGGTATATTTGCAACATGTCTATCCAGTTGACTATTTTTATTTAGCAAAGACAATTTTTTTTGAAGGTTTATATTTATGCGTATATTCTTGTTGATTAATCTGTTAGCACCGAAACGACAACCTAACGAGGATGTCAATCCTACTGTGTTATATATATATGTGATACTCATGTTTAAGTTTTTTCTTGGGGCGTGTATAGTTAAAATATGGGACTTATAAAATTTCCGTCGTAATGACTTGAAGAAATAAAAAATGATAGTAGTAGTTTTTTTTTATTTTTTTATTTTTATTTGTTTTGAAATAAAGGTTCCTGGAAAAAAGGACTAGGAATCACACACATTAAACATTCAAATTTAATAAACAAAATTTCCCGACATCCAACATAATTTAAGATACAAATTTCTCATCACATAAAAATAAAAGAAGATGATCGATATGCATAAAGAGAACTAATTTAGCATTCCTAAAACATGGTCACAAGGCACTGCCGTGAATGTTCCCGAAGTAGTTTTCTTTGAAATTCATCAAAAATTAATAATGTATGTTACATATTTCTGGAAATTTAAATGCGTTTGTCATATAGACTGGGATTGGGGCTCCCGCAGACCATAAAATCAATAAGTACAAGAAATAGGACTGTAGAAAGAAGAAGTGGGTGACGATAGAGAGGAAGACCTGAAAAGAAGAAATTGGAAGTTATCAGTCTTTGGTTAGAGATTTCTATTTAAAGAGGTGGAATAATTGGATTGATAAATAAAGCAAGATGTGATCAGTATATACTTACTATGATGGTATCTATTTCTCCCTTTTCTATTTACTTGTTGATGCCTTTTTATTGCTCTCGTCGACGACCACTGGAATTGTGCCAACCAATTGTTTCCTTTCGTCAGTGAGCTTTTCGATTCCCCTTTGGAGCCATCCTTCAATGTAGAATCTTGTGGGGGCCACGTTGATTTCATCCCATATTTTTATGTTGTTTTCTAATTTCATTGGATCGATAGAAATACTATGCAGAGCCTGTTCAATTTCTTCATTCTGTGCTGAATAGTCCACTAGCCAGTTGTCCACGTCATCTTGACCATATTCAAGGATGTCGTAAAACTTTTCTAAAGACAACCCCTTTACAATATCAACTTGTTCATCGAAGGATTGCTTGGTTAAGGACAAGGACTTGAGGATTAATTCTAGGTCTTGAACCTTGTTGGTACTTCTGTCTCAGTCTATTTCGTTCAAGTTTCTAAATAATTCTTCTTTCTCTGATATGGCTTGTTCACATGATTCGAAAATGAGATGTAGGTTCTTAAATTTCTCTTTCCAACATGATTCTAATTGTTTGATCCAGTTTGGGGAGTGGAGATATTCTTGTCTTCTTCCCAGATATGACATGTTGGTGACATGGTTTCCAAAATGGATCACCATCTCTAGATAGAAACGTTCTTCATTTTTTAAATCTGTCTGCAAATGTTTGTGCAAAGAATGTGCCCTCGTTCCAAGGGAAGCTATATTTTGTGATGTTTCCCAAGATTGAGAAATTAGCTCCATTATTTTCTTGATATTCTTCTCCACATAGCCTCTACAGGATGTGAGTGTTGACAATAAAAATCACAACGAGGATTTTTCCCACAAAGTATTTCTAAAGCCTATTATTTATAAGCTAATGATATATATAATACTAGTAGGTGGGAGCCCCTTGTATATTGGAGGATCACATATGATTCTTGTTTGATGTTTATGCTGCTATTCGACATTGTTTATAGGGTTCTACATGATTGATGATGAAATCTTGGTTTTATTTGTGACATAATGGCAGATGGATAATGCATGTTATGTGTGGGTTTCTTTACTCTAAGATCTAAATTTTATGAGTGAATGGCTTATATGCATGGTTATGGTATTGCTATTTAAGCCATGAATCTTCACATGTTGTACCTTCATAAGACACATGTTAGTTATAACAAGAAATAAGAGCAATATAAAAGAGACCTATGAAAAAATCTAAGGAGAAGAAACTAAACTATGTTATACTATGCTACACTATATGCATTTGAAATTTAAAAAGGTTGATGTTAGTCCTAACTAGCAATGTTACTGGATGTTAGTGTCTATACGATGTTATTGAGTTATATGAAGGCACATTTGATATACGTTATAGTATGCTTTTGGATTAATGGTTAGTATGGATCAGTTGGCACACTTGGCAAGTAATGGATGTTAGTTTCGATGCATGGATTAATTGATGGATGGCTAGCATGTACTAAGTAATTGAATGATCAGAGGATGGAAGCGATGTGCATTTATTGCACGCCACTCCATACCTCTCCCACTGGCCATCACCCTAGCTTGGCTATTTTTCAATTGTTTTCGATGTGGTTAAGCTCCGATATTCAGGCGAGGAAGGAACTACTCGACCAAGCTCGTATTTTTAAGAATTTTTGGTTACAAGTATGTATTTTTTGCCATCCATGAACTTTCTCTGGTTATGATATAGATATTGTCTCGGTGATGTATTGGTCTGTTGTTTTCTTGAAGCTGGCAACTATGTAAACTCGTGATATATCTCTGGAATGGTTGTTTGTGTGTTATTCATTGTAAATGGAAAATTTGGATGGTTGAAGTCACGAGTCCATTGATTATTCTGTGTGGTGGAAGCCATGAAGGATATATGTTGTCTTTATAGGTTTTGTTGGAGGGTTTCATTCCATATAGATTTTCTAGTTGTCTCCTCATAGTCCTTGTAACCATACCCGGTCGTATTTGTGGTTATGGGGTTGTTGTGTAATGTTTGAACCACCTTGGGTCACTGCATATCATTTCCACCTGGTCCTGGGCTCATTTTCTGTTATCGGTCTTTGCACAGTTGGTTATGGTGGATATTATGCCAAGAGATTTTCTTAGGGTTGGTTTCTATTACCTAAGCTCTGCATTTATATCAACATCATTCAGTTTTTTGGGGAAAACCAGGAGGGTTATGCCCTGCATGTTCTCGGTGTTATTACTGGCCAGTAAGAAGCCTCTGCTCCTCTGTTCATAATCTCTCCTACCTGGTGTGAATTGTTACCCTGATTTGCAAGCTAATGGTTATGTGGCTGTGTGTCCACCGTGTTGTCTCAAAGGGTTCTCACTTGTTGTTGGTGTAGTTGACTCCATTTCCCTTGTGTTGGTTTCACCAAGCAAACCCTTGACTATTTTGAGCCCGATTGTGATGAATTGTGCTAGTTATATCCTGTCAGGTATATAGTTGATTGTTATGAGTGGGTGGAGTAGCATCGACAATGGTTGATTATTGACTCATCTCTGTTAATAGCATTGACAATGGTTTTTATTATTGGTATATAGTAGCTTCATTATTTATTAGACAGTTGAATCGATAGCTCGACATGGTTTAATTGGTTGATTTGAGAAATGGAAATGGACACACAGTCGTTGCCTCTTGTGTTGTAACAATTGGATTGTTAACTCAACATTATTTTATGCTTTGATTAAGTCATAACAAGGCATATTGCATTGTGCGTTGGTCCATGTGTTTCCTACAACATGGTATAAGTGAAATGATGGCTGCTATTACTATGTGTTTAAATTGCCCGATCACGATTATTTCATTTTAAAGGATTGATAGTTGTGACTTGGTTGTTTGTTGTGTATGTTTATGGATATCATGCATTGTATCATTTGATTTTACCATCAGAGATGGGCACGGGTTCTATAAAAGTACATTTTCATTGCAATTTAATTGTTAAATTGATTAGAGGAATGGAATCAGGCACAATTTTAAAAGAACTTGTGTTTGTGTTTTATTTGAGGAAGTAATTTATGGACAGTGGTTGATGGTTTTGATGTTGAACATAGTTGAAACAAATGATTGTGTGTTCATTGGAATTGTTTTAAATATTAAATGGAAGAAGTGAGAGGAAACATAATTCTTATATAGGTTGTTTGGAAGGCATATTGTTTTTGAGTAAGATGGCATTGTGTTAATTAAAATTGTTAAGGATTTAAATTTGCATAGTGAGCAAGTTTAACACAAAGTAATTGTTAAATTATACACAGTAATTGTTTAATTGATCACAATAATTATTTGGTTAGTGTTGGATCGTTGGCATTAAATACATAATTGTTTTATGGACTGCTTAATTGATTTTATGAACAATATCCACTTTGTTCCCTTAACATTATTTCACTTTTTTCTAATTACAATCCCCTCACCTTCCCATATTCATTACCCATGCCCTGTTCCTAAAATTTAATCACAGTTAAGATGAACTCTCTATTATGACAGTTTAAGATCAGAGGGATGGATTACAATGATATGTTATTTGGTTTACATTACAGTTGATTGTTTTTTGTATGTAATTAGTAACCATTTTAACATTTTTTTCTCAATACAATCCATCGCATATCCCATAACCTTGTTCAGCCCCTACTCATTAACAACGGTTAAACAATTTGTATGGATTGGATTGCATGAGTCTCATATGTTGCTGAGCCACAATTTATTTCATATTTTAAAAGAAGTTGTCATGTATGGTTGTTAAAGAAACTATTTTCTAATCAATTATGCATAGAGGAGTGAGATTTTCAACGGAGGTAGCCATGGAAAAGGTAACCGAGGAAGAGGTAGTTGGAACAAGGGCCATATAAGGCCAAGATTCTTCATACACTTTGATGATGACTCACAAGAGTTAGGCCAACTATTTCAAGCTGGGTTTTTTAATTGGATTGGGCAAGGAGTGGCCCAACCTAGGCCTGAAAGGCCTCCCTTCCAAACCCCATAGTCCCCTGGTGTCCCCGTGAATTCTCATGTCTCACTACAACCTAAAGTTCCCAAGAACGACATATGGAAAGAGATTATCCACCTGGTAGTCTCCCAACCTCGTCGCTGGCATAACTTGTCTTTACCTTCTCCCCTACCTATCAATCAAATTGTCCAAGATGCCCCTGTCCACTCACCAGTTCATTCTTCCCATGTGAGTAAAACATTGAAAACCGAGGCCCACCATGCCCCTGACAAAGGAAAATCCGTTGCTGCCCCTTCCTCACCCTCCAATGGCTCTAATAAATTTGTGTCCTCCTGCATGCATTTGAGGGATGATTTCTCCCATGTGATCAGTGAAATTAGGCCTAAAGGCTCATCACAGTCTAAGGAAAATTCAGAGAGATCAAAAGGTGACAACAAAAACAAGGGAAAGATTGCATCTCAGAGTGGAAAATATAGATTTTAAGTTATTTATTTATTAATTGTTGAGAACAATTGACTTCTGAAATTTTTGGACAACATGCTATTTTTTGGATACATGTGTAATATATTTTGGAAATAATTTCAAATATCATTGAGATAAATTGTCAAATATGAATGTGATGTTGGGAGTCACAAGGAGGGATGTTTTGTTTAATTAACTAGTTTTGTTAAGATTGTTAAAATCTAAAGGGAGTCACAAGGGGTCCCACCTACTAGTTATTATTTATTTAAAAACCCTTATTATGATTTGTTACTTTTCCCCCTAACTAAAAGTTGGTTGAGTTTTAGTTAACTTAACTAATGAAGTAGCTCATCTACTTCAACCAATTCTAATTTTCTTAAAGGCAAAAGGAAAGGGAGGAACAAGAGGAGAATAAAAGGAGAAGCATAATAAGGTTTTCTCTTTGAGATTTTGTTGAGATAATTCAGTTTTCATTCATTCCTTAATTCATTAGAAGACTAATTATTTTTTATGATAGCAGGGTCCTATTGTAGACATCAAGATTTAGGGCTGATTTACATCATTCAAACACTTTTTTTTAGAGGTGTTGATCTATCTTTGATAGTCTATGTAGACTTGTCTGTTTACGAATTAGTTTTCATGACTAACAAAGGCTATTGTCCAGAGTCTAGTGGGAAACAATCTGTGGCAAGCTGATGCATCTTTTCAAGTTCATTTTTTTGATTTTCTGTCAGAAGTACTTTTGTATGTTTCATCGGGGACGTCTAAGTTTGACTTTGGTCCAAAACTTCCTAAGGAAATTTTGTAAAAAGAACGATTCTTTGATGAATTGGAATGAAATAAATCGTTTCTTTATGTCTCATATGTTTTGATTATTGACTTGGTTTCTTTACTTCTGTCTCTATCTATAATTTAACATCTGATGTATTCAGAAAATTACATAAATAATAACTTTTTCAGCAAGCTTTTGTTTATAAAAAAAAAACCTAAGCACTTGTAAGCAATACTCGTGAATTAGGATATAAATTTTGATGGCTATAAACATAGGGTGATATTCCCATCTATATTTCTTTAGCCAAGAAAGATATGAAAATGTTTGAGTAAGATCATTTCATATCTTTTCCTCAACATTTTTTTGGTGACCATGTTATAACCCTAATTTGCACCAGACATGCTTACCTGGCATCAGGCCATCTCATATTCCTTCTTTGCCAAAACAATGCTAAACAACTCTTCTTAAAAACCCCTTTTATAAATGCCCATGCGCCATGATCCATTACTGCACGCGTGTACATGCTAGCTAACCCAAGACAACCTGCGTGTACTTACAAAAGCACGAAAAAAGGAAAGTTGCTGACGGAACATACAACTTTGGGTAAGTTAACTAAACCTTTCGGCCATGCATGGCTAGACATTCAACCAAATACCTAGCTCCCTCTAACGTATAAAAGAAGGGGTAGGGGTCCTATTTGGAGGAGGAGAATCATAGTAAAGAAACTATACCCGATTGAGCATTCCCTTTGTCCCAACCTTTAGCCATCCCTGTGCAAAGAGAAGTATAGAGAAAAACAGTTGGAAGACAGTGGAAGAAGATCCCAAGACTAGGATCGAGGAGTAGTATTTGACTTTATCATTGTAAGGTATCATTGTGAAGTTAATAAAATAATTGATTTTCCCATCCCGCCATATGAGGTTGTCATTATTGGAATCTTTATTGTATGATTGATTAAATCTCTAACCCTTTATTTCATAGATCAAATGCATGTGGAGTTCTTTGTTTGTCTTTAGTGAATGTAGGTCAGCATTGGGAGGAGAGTTGCAGTCAAAGAACGACCAAGATCGAAAAGGGATCGACATCAAACACGAAGAATAAGGTACGCCAACTTAATCTCTTGAGCCTTGTATTTACATATGAGTAGTGGGGGTCTAGGCATGGGATGATAGTAGAAAGTAAGAATCTTTAGGTCATTTCTGCATGCATGATAAAACCCTTAGTGCTAGTCCATAGGAGGTATTTCCCACCCACAACAGACCATACTGGGGAGATCTTCAATATCTCTGTGGTTAATTTTATGCTTGATTAGCATCGAAACATCTATTTTTTATGATATTGGTTCTTTGACTATTTTATTTCTTAATGAATGTACCTGTTGCAAGGCAACCCAATATTGAGCCCGATCTTCAAGACCAGACAAACATTTCTTTGAATTTGTTCAACACCATTTTAAACACTGCCAATACTCGTGATGAACTTAATCATTCATGGGAAGCAATTGAATGAGATATTAGTGCCCAAGAAAGTTGGGAAGATAGACATAGACAACCTAGAAATCAACAATAAATTTCTTGTTCCTTCAATTTTGGCCTTACTTTCATGTCCTTAGACTCTCGTGTTTCTAGAAGAAGAATAGGCTTATCACTTGAAATTAATCCTATTTGTGAAATAAGAAGACGAAACTTTGTGTTACCAACCTAACAAAGTCCTCTAAGGAGAACTTTGTCTGATTCATCTAGTTTGTCTTTCTTTCCCTCACCTATCATCCACAAGATGACATCTAGTGGTGGATCTGGGGGCACTGGAAGAGATTATTCCTCTCAGTATTCAACTTCTTCAGTGATTGGTAGCTTATATAGCCAACATATCCCTATCCAATCTACCAAAAATTCCACCAAAGTCATTAAAAAGTATGGGATTTTTCAGTTTGAAGAATATGCCACAACCACACCATGGCATGTGTCCTCTCCTCTTAACCTAGCACCTACTACTCATCCACTTCCTAAATTCAAAGCAAATCTCCCTAGGTTTTCAAGAAATCACACTGTCACTACAAACAGACACTTGGTGGCATTTTCGAATGCTTGTCACAACATAGGAGAAAATGACAATGATACTTGCATGCGCGTATTCATGAATTCCTTGGAAGGAAAGGCTACGGTCGATTTCTTTGACCTTCCTCCTAAGATTCTGTCTACTTGGGAGGAGTTAGTTTATTGGTTTAGGTCCACGTATGGGAAATCTAAAATCCTAGCTCAGCAGTTACGGGAGTACAATAACATCGCCTATAAGGATGGTGAAACCATCAAGTCCTTCAACTTGCGTTTCACTAAGCTATACAATCAAATTCCTAAACTTATTCGACCTCAGAACCAAACCACTTTCATCCATTACTACAATGCATTACCTTCCCCCTATCATCATAGGCTTGAGGAAAAATCCATTGATAACCTCAGTTCCACTCTGCATACTTGTTTAGAGTACGAAGAATAGCTCGAAAGACCAAGTCTTCTCTAGGGAGAATTGGTTAAACAGATAGACATGTCTACCCTCTTACAACTAGTACAAGATATGAATAATCATATGATAGCGTATGAGCGAAAGGGAAATGTCTCCCTTCTAACCCCTGGAGATTCATCCTCTTATGCACCCCCCTTTAGAAATCCAATTGAAAATAATTTTCAGCCTAAAGCTATCTTGCCTCAAAGTTGGTGTAAATTTTGTGAGGAACATCATGAGGAAGCCACATATGAGGTAAGGAAGTGTGCCAGAGATAAGATCTTTGGTAAAATACCAGAAACTACCATCGTTGTCCGATATTTTGCAGAGCCATAAGATGTCATGATCATCAATACTAGGAACAAATACTATGCTCCCAAAGGTAAATATGATCCTCCCCACAATTATTCTAGCCCAAGATCATCATCACCAACTACTACGGTTCAGGTTCCTAAGGTCCCTAACAATCAAGGAACAACTTCCTCTATCCCCTCTTCCAAATACAATATTTTGAATCAATTGGCCAACATCAAGGAAGATTCCACCCTCCTGAACATGGTTGTTGTCCCTAAACAACATAGGCATCTAAAAAAATTCATGGAAGGAAAATCTTCCGTTGTAGCCAACCTCTCTGAAGAGGTAATTGAAGAGGATTCATCTATAAATAAAGTAGGTGTACATAAATTTATATACCCTGTAAAAAATCCCCCTTTTTATATTTTTGTAAATATTATGGATAAGATTACCCATTGTTGCCTCATTGATGGTGGTTTGGGCCCAAGTGTAATGCCAAATATTATCATGGAATATCTAGGCTTGTCTTGTACAGATGAAAACGCCAGAAGCATGCTCTCCTATAATAGTCTAAAACAAACAACGATAGGCAAGATTAAAGATGTGACCTTAGTTTTGTGCACACACCCTGAAATGAGGACAACCATTAGCATTCAGGTAATCGACGTTCCAGTAAGAAATTAGTCAATCATCTTGG
>ML803338.1:37310-65088 GCA_009831015.1 Picea engelmannii | reverse complement strand
TGTAGTGAAGGTAACAAAGTTGGAATAATATTATACTCTCATGTTGGGAAGATTCATAATTTTTCTTACAGGTTGGAGTTTGCTTGCACAAACAATGTCACTGAATTCAAATATTTATTATTAGGCATTGAAAACTCCTATAATCTTGGCTGTGGTCACCTTTCATTTTTTGGAGATTTTGAGCTTGTTGCGAACCTTGTATGTAAGATATACTCTCCTAGCAATAAGTTGATGAAACGATATACCCAAATTGTTTGGGCACTTAGCTCGAACCTATTATCTTTCAACATCACTCATGTTAAGAGGGAATTGAACTCAGTGGATGATTGGTTAACTGTTTTTTCAACCTCTCCTAATCGGAAACTTCCGCCACATAGACCTGATTGTACTTTTCAATCTCTATATCATCCACATATCCCTAGCAATACAAAATCTTGGCAGGTCTTTCCTAATGATGAGAGAATTTGTGCTTTTATTCTAAATGAACCTTTTAAGACCAAGGAAATTATATCCATAGAAGATAACAAGCTTCCGAAAGGCTTGAATCCTCTAGAGAGTTCATTTTCATCAAGTGATGTAGGAAATAAATAGAAATAGAAATAAGAGGAGTCGAAAAGGAAGGTGGGTGAAACCATCTCCTTGAACATTGGGACACCCGAGTCTCTAAGGAATGTTAAAATAGGGGCCCAATGTTCTGATGGAAAGGAAATGAGGTTTTCCAAGCCGCTTGGTGAATTTCAAGATGTTTTATCTTGGTCTTACGAGGATCTTCGTGGTTTTGATCCTATTCTTATACCACATGCCGTCCCCATCAAGGAAGGCATAAAATTGGGTAGGAAAAAACAAAGATCTGTCAACCTTGCATTGGAAGAAACTATTCGAAGGGATTTGGAAAATTTCTTGAAGGCTGGAATCACCTTTCCAGTCAGGTACCCTGAATGGGTTTCCAAATTAGTTCCTGTTCTGAAGGTCATTGATCATTTTAGCCTCTTCATTAATTTACACACATTCAATCAGGCTATTATGAAAAATCCCTCCCTCCCCCTAATATGGAAATGATTCTGCAACAACTTGTAAGGTCACAGATGAGGCCCTTAATTGACAGTTTTTTGGGTTACAATCAAATCAAGGTAAAAAGGGTAGATGCATACAAAACCACCCTTATTAATCATTGGGGTACCTTGACTTACGAACGTATGCCCTCTGTCTTATCTGTTACAAGTACCACTTTTAAAGGATCTATGCAATTAACTTTCAACGATTTGATCAATAAGATTATTCATGTTTACCTTGATGATATAATCATATACTCTAAAGGACTATCAATTGTCCCAAAGTTTAAAAAATTATGGCTGGGTCCTTTCAAGATCGCTTTGGTCCTGGGTACTAATTCTTACATTCTAAAAGATTTACAAGAGTGATTGTTTTCCTACAACACTAACGGTTCTCACTTGAAACATTACGTGGAACCAACTTGAAAAGTTCTAACACTGTTTGGATTTTCTATATATTAGTAGTCTAGCTCTTCTTTCATTTTTTCACTATTTTTCATTTCTTCTTTACAATAGTTTGATTTCTACTTTTTGTTTTTAACAATTTATGGCTGCTTCTATATTTCTATCACTTTATTTATGTTGTTTTAAATTTTGCAATTTTAATTCTGTCATGATTTTTATTTCTTTTTCATCTTTTAGTTGATTTTGGTCAAGAATGAGATGTTGGATCAGTTCTACCACAATGACACTCCTGCAAGATATTTTTAGTCAATAACAATCAATCTTACACAGCTACTATGATGTTCTCCCTGAAAGCACTTGAATTTGTTATCTGCTTTCACTGTTGTCTTATAAGTAAATTGGTTATCTCCCATTTGTTCTTTCCATTTCTTCATCCATATGAAAATTTAAAAGAGTGTTGAGGACAAGATATGAATTGATCTTACTCAAGCATTTCCAGACTTTACTTGGCTAAAGTAAAGTAGATGGGAATATCACCCTATGTTTATAGCCAACAAAAATATATATCCTAACTCACAAGTATTAATTACAAGTTCTTAGGCTAGTCTTTTATCAACAAAAAACTTGCTTGAAATTCACTTTTTATGTATTTTTCTGAAAATATCAGTTGCTAAAATAAATGTAAGAATAGAAGTAAAGACACCAATATCATAATCAAGATAGATGATATATAAAGAAATTCCTTATTTCATTCCAATTCACCAAAGAGTCATCGTCTTTGCAAAACTTCACATAGAAATCTTGGACCAAAGTCAAACTTAGAAATCCCTGATGGAACATACAAAAGGACCTCTGACAGAAAACCAAATCTGAACTCTAAAATTTGGATCAACTTGCCACAGATTGTTGCCCACTCGACTCTGCACAATAGCCTTTATCAGTCATGAAATTTAACTCACAAACAGACAAGTCTACATAGACTATCAAAGATAGATCAACACCTCTGAAGAACAAGTGTCTGAATGATTTGATTCAGCCCTGAATATTGATGTCTACAATAAGACCCTGCTATCACAAAAGAGAATCAGGCTATGATGAATATATGAATGAATGAAAACTGAACTATCTCAACATAAACTCAAATATCAAACCTTAGCATGCTTTGTGATTCTATCCTCCTCTTGTTCCTCCCCTTAGTTCAACTTTTAACAATTCAGAATTGGTTAGAGTAGTTGAACTAACTTATTAGTTAAGCTAACATAAGGACTTAACTAACTTTAGTTAAGGAGGGGGGGGGAAAGTAATAATCATAATAGGGTCATAATTTAATAATAACTAATAGGTGGGACCCCCTTGTGACTCCTTTAGTGATAACATTCATCACATCATAACATAACCCATTTGTTAATAAAACACACCCCTTGTGCCTCCCTTCAAAACATATTTTCCTTTGACAATTTTAGCTCATAAATTTGAAAATATTTCAAACTAATACTCATATATCAAAATAAAACATGCTGTCCAAAATACATGGAGTCCACTGTCATAAACCAATAAATAACATAAAATTTAAAATCCATATTTTCCAGTCTGTGAAGAAACCCTTCCTTGGTTGTTGTTGTCACCTCCTAATTTCCCTGAAATTTCCTTGAGATGGCAGAGACTTTAGGATTTATCTCATTGATTACATGGGAAAAATCATCCCTCAAATGCATCCATGAAGACACAGATTTTTCAGAGTCATCGAAGGGTGAGGAAGCGGCAACAACAATTTTTCCTTTATCAGATGCATGGTGGACTTCAGTCTTCAATCTCTTTCTGGCATGGGAGGATTGCACTGGAGAGTGGTTAGGGGCATCTTGGGCAATGGGCTTCAAAGGTGTGGGAGAAGGAAAGGTTAATTTTGTCCATCCACGATGTTGGGAGACTGCAGGGTGAAAAATCTCCTGCCACCCATTGTTTTCTGAGACTTCAGGCTATAAAGAGACATGAGGAGGCACAGGTATACCAGGGGCTTGAGGGGCTTGGAAGGGAGGCCTTTCAGGCCTTGGTTGGACTATTCCCTGTCCAATCCAATTAAAGAACCCATCATGGAACAATTTTCCAAGCTCTTTAGAATCAACATCAAAATGTATTGAGAACCTAGGCCTCCTTGGGCCTCATTTCTAGTTACCTCTACCTATGTTTCCTTGGCCATGGCTTCCCCGAATGAAAAAACTCATCCTACATATGTTAACAATTAGAAAATAGTCTTTTAAATAACCATGCATGAAAACTCCTTAAAAATACAAAATAGATTTGGCTTAGAATGTATCAGGCTCATGCAATCCAATCCATACAAATTATTCTAATGTTAATCAATGAGTAGGGGGGTGGAAAAAAATGTTCAGAAATACATGAGGGGTTTCTAATTAGAAAAAAATATGATATAATGAAAGGGAAGAGATATGGTCACTGCTCCATGATAACAACAATCAAATGTAATCAAACCAATAAACTTCACTGCAATGCACACAAAATTCTGCCACTTCTATCCAATCCAACACATAAATTTTCTTAGTTGTGATTAATATCAGAATAGGGGGTGAATAAAATGAATATGGGATATGTGAGGGGGTTGTAATTAGCGGAAAATGAGATAATGAGAGGGGATTTTTTTTTTACTGTTCATGATATTAATCAAGCAATCCATAACATCAACCAACAATCAGATGACTAAGTAATAATTTCTATGTACTTAACTAGTTCACTGTCCAATAATAAAATATGCAACACAGTGCCATTATTTAAGGTAAGTATTTCATACAATTTTTAAGAGGTTTTGTCCCCTTTGTTTTCTCATTCTACATGTCATAACAGTCAACAACAACATTCATTCCCAATCTGTAATCATTAACATCCATCACTGCCACACATTTATCCAATCTATATTTAAAAGTCATATTTCCAAAATAATAATGAAGTCACTATTTCTGCAATAGAGCCAATCAAGGTCTGTAATTATATTCGTTCGCATATATATATGTAAAAAATAATCAAGGAAATCAAAAACTCACATGCCACGACTGAAATTATAATTGACTATACAACCAAAACACCACTATTTAGACACAGGCTATGCAGAAGAAAATTTTCGAAACCTTGTAACCATGCCACTATGAAACACATATCTCAGTGTGACTTAAAACTGAGCCAAATATCCCACACAACTGTCATCAATAGTGATCAATTTTCAAAAATATAAATGCACTTAGAATTCGGGAGTATCACTAGGCATACAAAACAAGACATCCATATTATACGTGGTGCACAAATGAGAGGATTCCACCATAACCACACATCAATATATAACCACGATATAACTCAAAAAATTCATTTTGGGCCATTTACTAAGTCGTCTGTGAGTGACCAGGCCGCACATATTCAAGTGTATTCTACTAATGAAAAAATATGCAGTAAACATATCCAATCCAATCTTCCAATTCTCAAAACCTCATCTATAGGAAACGACATGTGTGAACAACACCAAAATCCTGCGACTAAAAAAACCGAACCAAATAACCAACACTCTTTTCATCAACAGTGGTCAATTTGCAATCAATAACGTGCTTAAAACTTAGTGGATATCACTAAGCATGAAAACAAGTCATCCATACTACACACAATGTGCAACTGAGAAAAATTCATGGTGCAACAATCCCACTAATCACACAGCAACATATGACCATGATATAACTCAATAAATCGTGTTGAGCTATTGATTTATCCAATCATGATTGACCAAGCTATTCACACTCAGGTTTATTCAACCAACAATAGAAGATGCAATAGATATACCCAATCCGTTAATTTACTTTGCAAAACACCCTATATAGAACGCAACCTCCGTGAGAAACCCCAATATTCGTAACCAATGCCAACCATCAACCGAAACATCAAAAGTGTGAATATTAGTGACTATATATCAACTAACAAATGCCACTGTGGTAGATGAAAAACCAACCAAACAAGCCATGGTATATCTGCATAACCATGCATCCAATCGACACAGGGTAGAGCCCCTTCCATTAAAATCATTGAGTTACTTAGCATAAGGCGGGTGACTATGACCTTAAAAATAAAATAGCAATGTAAGGTTTATGCTAATATCACAGAGGCAGTGATGGGAAGCCATACCAACATGATGGATATACAACCCACGGGTGAGACCATACTCAAGGTAATATACCAAAATAACTGGAAACCACTTGACAGGCATGACAATTTCCTTATGCAATCCCAACCTGGAGGGTTAAGGGTTTGCACAGTAGCCTCCACAGAAGGAACAAAACTAAATTCAGTGAGACTTCGAGGCCGATGGTGTATGCACAAAGGGTTGTGGTGCTTGTGGATGAAAGATAGTCCCTTGGCAAGGCCAAAACAAAAAAAACAAGGCTCTTAATTAAACCCAATAACCATGAAGACAATCATCCAGCCAAAAACCCTTCAACCAACACACAATGGTAATAAGGAACCATCACCCAGGAAGACTAAAAATCCAACAAACTTCACTGATAAAATCCAAACCATCTATTTTCCATTTAAATCCAAAATTCCACACAGTTGCAGCACTTAGGACAAACAAAAACCCACACAATAGAGCCGAAATCATTTCATAACCTGAGTGAAGTCAAGAATGGCCAAAAGAGATGTACTTGTTAATCGAAATCCTTAAGACGAGGGGTGGTCGAGCGGTTTCACCCTGCTAAAAATCTGGAGCGTGAACAAAAAAACAAGATCAAACAATAGTCCGACGAGGGTGGCAACCAACGAGAAGGATAAATGTCGCGTGTAGTAAATGCATGTCGCCTCCACCCTCATCTCATTTACTGCATAGTACATGCCAACGAGCCTTCCATTAACACCATTAATCAACTAGTGCATCGATAGTATTAACACATTTAAACCATAGCATAATCCAAGTCCAAATAGTAATTCAACCATTTGCAATCACCTTGCCAAATGCGCCACCTATGTTTACATTTCCGATATAACTCAACTAAATCGATTGACCACTACACAATCTAAACGATCATGCATAGAATCATCCCCAAATAGCGTGATCAACATCAACCCGAAACATAGCATAATCACCATAAAAAATGAAATCCATCACTTCCATGAGCCACCAACGTTATAACATATGTATATCAGCTACCGAATCCATTAAGAAATGCATAACCTATGCATTATCACCTTGCCAAATGTGCCACCAAAATTTCCACCATAAGCATATAAAATGTAACTTAACAATATTTCATAGCCATTTCTTTGTTTTCTAGGACTTAACCACTATCAACAAGTATTTTCATGCATATAGTATCGCCGAGCTAGGTTTATTTTTCATTAGATATAGTATTTTTCTTTTCCTCAAAATGCCTTTCTGCAATTTTCACTAACATTTTTGTTGTACAGGTGCAAGAAGAAAAAATACCATAAATGAATAGTAGGTTGTAGTATCATGAGGGAACAACATCTCAAAACTTAACTGATATCAATGACAACCATATTCTCATTAACCATGTAAAAATTTGTAGCACATCATCATAACATCGAAAATGAATAGACCCAATCTTCAAAAGTTGAAGGGGGTCCCCCCTACTAGCATTATTTAGTCTTACATAATAATAGGCTTAGGATCACTTTGTAGGCGAAATTACATTGACATTTTCAATTGTCAACAAAGAGAAAGTCCATAATTTTTCTCCTTGAAGTAAAGAGGATATTCCAATTGAATGATCGTGCATACAGGGATAAACCCCCTCATACTTAACATTTTTCATGACTTATTCCCAAATTCCCGGTCATGTTTCCATTAAATCTGCTCACTTCCCCCTGTTGCATAATACTCTTGGTTATATCTTTTTGATATGTTTTTCTTGGTCTACAAAAACATGTGTTCTAAGTTCTAAATCTGTTGAAAAAAAAATTCCCCATGGAGTCCCCAGTTTGTTGACGATAAAAATCGCAACGAGGATTTCGCCCGCAAAGTATTTCTAAAGCCTATTATTTATAAGATAATGATATATATAATACTAGTAGGTGGGACCCCCTTGTAGATTGGAGGATCACATCTGGTTCTTGTTTGATGTTTATGCTATTGTTCGACACTGTTTACAGGGTTCTACATGATTGATGATGAAATCTTGGTTTTATTTGCGACATAGTGATAGATAAATAATGCATGCTATGTGTGGGTTTCGTTACTCTAAGCTCTAAATTTTATGAATGAATGGCTTATATGCAGGTTTATGACATTTCTATTTAAGCCATGAATCATCACATGTTGTACCTACATAAGACTCATGTTAGTTATAACAAGAAATATTAACAATAGAAAAGAGACCTATGAAAAAATTTAAGGAGAAGAAACTAACCTATGCTATACTATGATACCATATATGCATTTGAAATTTAAAAGAGTTGATGTTAGTCCTAACTAGCAATGTTAGTGGATGTTAGTGGCTATACGTTGTTATTGAGTTATATGGGGGCGCATTTGATATACATTATAGTATGGTTTTTGATTAATGGCTAGTATGGATCGGGTGGCACACTTGGAAAGTAATGGATCTTAGTTTCGATGCATGGATTAATTGATGGTTGGCTGGTATGTACTAAGTAATTGAATGAGTAGAGGATGGAAGTGATGTGCATTTACTGCACATCTCTCCATACCTCTCCCACTGGATGTGTAACATCACGGTTCTAACCCTTATAAACTATAATGTATTATGTAAATATGACTTAGGCTGGTGAGGCAGTAAAGTTGAAAAGGGGCCAGAGTGCCTAGGAAATGTAACACTTCCTATACATTAGTAAAATACACCACTGGCTGCAATACCAACAAGGAAAAAAGAGATAGGGGACTATGATTCCATGAGACAGGGGGCTTGGGGGGCTAAGTCTTGTTATTATTATTTTATTTACACATAATTGATTTTATGGAGAAGAGGGGGTTACATGAGCTTCTTGGGAGGGAGGCCATGTGGCTCTTATCTTCATGTAATTATGTAAACATCCCTTGGGTTTTTTTTTTGGGTCGTTCTTCCCTTGGTTCATTCTCTTCTCACTGGTTCACTTGTTCTTCTTCCTCTTAACCACTATTGCTAGCTCGTGTGCTCTTGGAATGAGCATGGAAACGAATGACAGGAAGTGGAGAGCCATCGTTGAATGGATGTAATGATTTACTAATCATTCCCGGAGGGAATGGATGCCTGTGTGCATGAACTTGATGGCAGTTCAGATGGAGCTGTACACAACTGAGAGTCCTTGGAATTTCCAGTAGGGATATTTCTTGACCAGTAGCACTGGATCCCTAGAGAGAAATGGAACAGCCTCAGGGACTGCATGGGATAGAAAGGTGTTCATTTCTTGGGGTTGTGCACGTTGAGGGGGAAAGAGAGCTAGAAATTAGGATTGATGTGAGGTTAGGAAACCTGAGAGGTACTTAGACAACTACTATGTATTTAGACTTGGCCTAGGACCCGTCCTTGTGGATTCATAGCCCTGGCTCGGGGGTGACCTATTGTTGAGAGTAAATGAACAACAATGTCTATGGTTGGGGGGAATGTCCTTGGTCTGAAGCTAGTTGGTAAATGTTTACTTGCAAAGATAAGTGCTCTCTCTGTTTTCTATTTAATGTATTCTTCTTTGTATTTAATTATCTCTGAGATATGTATTCTAATGTGCATGTCTTCTGGTTATTTTTTGTGCATGGCACATTATTTATCTATTTTATGCTGTGACATGGATATTTTCTTATGCATGTGGTGTGCATGATTCTAACATTGTTGAGAAGTCCTTTGTATTATAATTAGAGGTCAAAGAACTGAGTCTTGGGACTGCATCATGCCTAGATTGTGGGTGGTTGGGTGTGTTGCAGCCCAACCTCTGGGTGGTCGAGTATGTTACAGATTGGTATCAGAGCTTCTGGTTGAAACACCGAGCCTGTATGGGTCGGGTCTATTGGTCAGAGTCTCGTGGTTGAGATCAAATTCTGTCCGTGAAGTTGAAAATATCACGAGGAATGGAATTACAGAATCTACGCAGGAGTTAGATCACCAGAGATCAGTTGTAAGGGATTTGAAGGATTGAGACCATCCCTCTTCAAATTTGGGAGTGATCGCCACTGTAGGATCAGGAGAGATTCGAGATCATTGGATCAGAGGAGAGGTGAACAATGGTCGTCCGATGTAAAGGAAACAAGGGTTAAGGTCACAACCGTCGGATCCCATGGGAGAGAGAGATCAATGGATAGGAGGCATTATGGGGAACCAAGTTGCAGCGGAGATAATTTGCCAAGGCGGTCGCACAATCCAAACCACGGTTTCACCAAGGGGTTACATGTCAGCATCAGCAAAATTGTGGGGCAAAAAGAGGGTTACTCCAAACCGTCGATACGTGCCCCTACAAATTGAAAGGCATGCAGTGAGGTGACATGTTAGTACTCAAGTGACGAACCTACGAAGATCAAAAGTAGTTGGGGACCGTCAATCTGTAGGAGGAGACACGTCGACTGATCGTGTGCTTCGGGTGAAAGAACTCTAGGAAAAGGCGAGCAAGGAGAAGTTGAGAATTGAGATTTCCGGACCCAGGAGCTCCAAAGTGAATTGCAATCATCTGATCCAAGAAGACACACGACATAAATCCACTCACTTCAGGGAAAGGCGAAGGTTGAGAGTTGATTTCTCTGAAGTACGAAGACCCGAAGAAATCGTAGCCGTCGATCCGTGGGAAACACACATTAGTAGATCACGAGCTTCAGATAAAAACATTTCGGAAACAAGTTGAAGTTTGAGTTTTATGAACTCCGAAGGCCTGAAGGATTTGTAGTTGTTGATCCTTGTAGTGTTAACTTTCGAAGTCCCGAAGTCTAGATTTAATATGTGTCATCCGATAATGGAGACACATGGCGACATTTTGGCCAGTTTGGAAAATCAGAGTTCGGTAGAATTAGAAGTGTGTTATTGTGGAAACTCTAGAAGTCCCAAAGCTCGACGAGTCGAAGTGGTGGGGCATGATGATGTCACCAGGAGGTGATGTGGACCCCATAATTTTCAAAGTGACGTGGCTTGAGGACTTCATCGGGGATGACATGGACACATGGGATGTGCGCTATGTTTCAGTAAGTTTTGAGCATGTAGATGATTGAAATTTTAGATAGGACGTGACACGTGTCACCCACCTGATATGACCACATGTTCTCTTACAATATTTCTCTACGTGGCGGAGGATCATGGAGTCCGAAAAAATTACTTAGAGAGTTTTTGGTTGAGAGTTGAAACTCTCGAATCTTGGAGAGTCGGAGACCCGAAGTAAACGTCGATTGTCGAATTGTCTGAAGAAGACCTGAACCGTCAGATCAGGAGAATAGGTGGTGTGAAGCTGTGGATTTCGGGTCAGGACCCAAAGTAAATGTCGATCATTGGATCATCTGAATTAATTCCCCACCGTCCAATTCAAAAGGACGCATGGCAGAATCGCATGTATCTAGAGGGAAGTAAAGTTTGAGAAGTGAGAATTCTGAAATGACCACAACCGTTGATTTGGGAGAGGTAAATCTGAACTGTTGGCTCCCAAGTGGTAGATCTCGGTCGTCCATTTAGAAGCACAGTCAATGTTGGCACAGGGGCAGACCCAGGGTTCAATGCTCAAGAGATCACCAAAAAAACCCTAACTACCGACCCTTTCAATAACACCTGCGAAGAAGATGAAGTCTCACCTGAGGTAGAGGCAGGGGTGGTTACAAGACTCAGTTGTTTGCAACCTTAGCTGGGACACATATATGTGATTATATTACTCACAATGCACTTAGCATCGATAATTCAACAATATTCAACCCTTATTATACTTCGCAGATAGCATAGAGCATCACAGTGTTCAAAGGTATTTCAACACTTAACAACACTAAAATAGATCAGATCCAGTAGATCGACACTAAAAATCTTCTTACATATCAGATCTAACATTCATACACATCTAAGAAGAACAAAGCATAAGTAGATCTATCTAAATATATCAAGGAACTTAGCAAAGAAAGAGATAAACACATCAAGCCGAAGCATAAAGCATCAAACACAGATGTACGTGGTTCACCCCCACCCTGGGGCTATGTCCACAAGATTTTCTTCTTTATTAGTATCTTCAATCATCAGTTACAACACAGAGCCTCAAACCCTTCTTCTCATAGGAAAAAATATCTTCATAGCTTGCTAGATCCTTCTTCCTTACACTTCAACACAAATCCTTCTACAACCCCTTACAACAACTTGCACTTAGCTCTGCAAGCCTCTTACAATCATGCAAAGAGCATTTACAATCCACATCCGATCACACAGATCCAACTACTCGAACTAAGCCATCGACCATCCTTACATTGCCTAAGTATCTATTTATACATTAAAAAAGTGGGCCTAAGCATGGGTAAACCCACGGGCTGACATCCCTTTCCCATTACATTAACCCAAAACCCTAAAAGAGGCCCAAAAGTGGACCGAGGTTCCGTGATCTATGCTTCGCCTGGCGCTACATCTTTGATAGGGTGTCAAAGTCCAAAAATGGTCAATTATGACTAAGTGTTCCTCAAAACTTGGTCAAGGGCCAACATGTCCCCAACACTCATCTGTGACTCGTCCAGAGTCACTTAGGTCTGACCAATTTGGCTCGAGCTTCTTTGATCTACTGCATTGCTATTTCCTCTTGTTCGGAGAACTCCTGGATGAGTGCCTCATTCACTAGCCCTTCTAGGAATTGTTCTGCTATATTCACATATGGTCAAGTTCTACTCCTTGGCCTTCAACTTCAGTGAACAGTTGGCATGCCTTTTCTTGCACTGGTTGAAGTCGTTGAGAGACTTCCATTACTTTGCTCTGAAGCTATTGAATCTTCTGTTGGGCTGTGAGTTTCTTTGGAAACCTCTTCATTCTCTCTACGGGTGACAGGGCCTTCAGCTGCACCTATAGATTTTCAATGTCGTACTTCACCTATTGGAGCTGTGACTCCAATTTATGCAATTCTGGGTTCTCAGTTAGGTTCTCGTAGATCTGCGCACTTCTGCTACTTAACTATTTGCATTCCTTAGAGAGTGTTTAATCCTTTATACGGTGCTTCGGGTAGTTATTTCACGTTGGTCGCACACTTCTTGTGGGGTCTATGGTATGGTCTGAAGCTCTAATTCCATGACTCTTTGTTGAATTTGCTGAATAACTTCAACAAGCATCATCACTTGGAATTTGACGAGGTCCTCTGCCTTCTGTTCTAAGCCGGTCATAGAGAAAAATGCTCCGTTGACTGCTTCTTCAATCCCAATCTACTTTGCGAGCAACTTCTCTTTCTCTTTTTGAATATTCACTCTGTCTTCTTCAAATTTGTCTTGGAGAGTGTCCTTCTCTTGTTGGGCAGCTCGACGTTGCTCTATGATTTCCTCCTGTACTTTCTTTAAGCCCCGAGTGGCTTGCGCTGTTTCTTCCTGTGCCTTCCGAAGGCGTCCTTCGATCGTGTTAGCAATCTTCCAGAGTTGAACTATTTCATTTCCTTCTTCTATTTTTCCTTCTGGCAGAGGCGCAGAGGAGACTGCACGGCTATATTGGAGAGCTTGTTGTACTCCTTTGAGTTCAATCTCTATTCTATTGTACATTGTCTCTTTCTTTGCTTCATGTTTTTTTGTTATCTCTTCTATGGCTTCATTCATAGTTGCGATGATAAAACTAAAATCATATGGAGTGAGCGTGGTCTTCATATTAGTCACGAGTTCTTTTGATTTCTTTCAGGAGGAAGGTTCTGGAGGCGAACCCATCCTTTTATTTATGATTTCTACTTTGTCTCCTGGCCTCTGTTCGACTTCCTCTAAGTATTCTCCATTACCTCCTTTCTTTGGTGTAACAGATGTGGTTCTTATAGATCTGTTGTCTACGTCCTAGATATCCTCATCCTTCTTTGTCTGCTTTGTTTTCTTTGTCTTACTTGGTCTAGGTGTATTCTGTGCAGCTTCTGGGCTATCAATGTTAGACACTTCTGTGGGGTATACTATAATAAGGAGGTTCGTCGACCATTCCTTGGTGATTTACTCCAAGTCTTCTTCTGTCATCTTGTAATAAGACTGAAGTTGTTCCTTGTTCTCATCAACGCGTGCTGTCAAATATATAAAATGGCAGTCTGCACTAAAATTTATCAAAGGTTGAAACCTTTGTAAAGTATTCGGGGTCATGCGAGGCTCAGACTGGATGGAGAGCTTCAACTGGGTGTAGTAGGTATGAAATATGACATTGGATTGACACTGCTTTTTCATGTTGTTCGAGTACCACAAGGTATTGAAATTCACAACTAGTGGTTCAAAAGGGTCAATGGAGGGGAAGGTTTCACCTTCTGGTATCTCCCATGCAACGAAATCTATAAGTATCAAGAGCCACCTAAAATGAAATTCATGCCCCTGATCCTAGAATTCTCTGCAATCAATCTCTAGTTGATTCATTAGTTATTTCTCCCAGTTCATCTATAGTCCCTCTGCGCACTTTCCTGAGAGGTCAACGACAAAGCTGGATACTTGCATGGGTCGATTCTTGCATACCAACTTCCCTGCGATCAGTTGAGAGGTGAGGTTCACTATGCCACTTTCAATAGAAGCTACCTTGTATCCTCGCACACCTTTCTCAACATCGCCATAGGCTTCTTTGATATTTTGAGCAAGAGTGCGATCCGCAGTCTTTCCAGGATAGTAATCATCGGGATCAGGGCCTTGCATGCTAAGCCTGGTGATCCAGTTGATTAGCAATGGATCAACTATTATATGATGATTCAACCATAATTATCCTCGATGGTAACTCGCTAGCAACAACTTCACACAAGCATTCACCTCCTGGTGTCTGCCGAAGTGTGGTATATTCATAACGTTGAGCAGAGTAGACTCTGCGAGGTTCATCGTCTATTGCCGAGGGACAATCTTTGAATTCTTTCCCTTGGTTCTGGTTAGGTACTTGTACGGGGAAAGTGTGTTGTAAACTTTACGATCCCCCGGGTTGAAGTCAATAAAATTTAAGGCTGTGATCTTGTCATGATCTGTGCAGACTATGTGTACTCCTTTCGATAGGTACACTGTGACTAGAGTGTACTCAAAGTCTCTAGGGACACTATCTTTGTTGATCACACTGCTCAGAGGTGGTATGTAAGCATGTATGATGGATGGAACCAACTTCGTATTGGCCATATCGTCCTTATGTTTGGTTATTCTCTCTGCACCAGCTCAAGATGTTCCTTCTCAAGTAGTCAACGAGGAGGATTGCACTCCTCTCGTCGATGATGTTTGTAAACCTGTAGACAATCCCCGCTCTGACATGACTCTTTCATCTCTGAGGCTAACGAGTACCTCTCTTATAGATTCTTCAGTTGCACTAATTTCATCGGACATATACGCTCAAGATCAATAACTCGGGTTCTCAAAGTAATGTAGATACTATAGTAAGGTAGAGAGTGAGGGCAGAGTAATCACGGTTCATAATTAAGGTAGTCTGCAGATTCAAATTCACGATTAGAAAAAGTGTCTTCCGTGCATGGCGTGATGGATTAAGTAAGTAACTCTGTAATGAATTGTTTGCAATAGGTATGGGGATTCCTTAAATCTGGTTCTATCCATTATGGTGTGGTCTAATAGTCTGTTGATGAGCCATAAAATTTTTTCGATCCGTTCGGGGCGACAGTCAAATGGGTATATCGCCCCCCAACGACTATATTTCTTCGCCACGATGAAGTGACCCATGTCGTTGTTATGTTATCCCGATGAAGCTCGAATTGTGAAAAGTTTCTTTCGGAGAGGTTCCCTATGGAACCCTCTATAGCCTGTCGATTTGATCTCTCTTTTTACTTATCTTTCTAGCCTTCTTCCCTGTGAGCTTCGTCTCAGTAGTTCATTTCTTGATCTTGTTCTTATTTTCCTTGGGCATAGTCACTTCGCGTTGCTGAGGTTCTTTCTCAAATCTCAGGAGAACTACTTCGTCTATATCTGGTACAGATACTCCAATCTTCTGTGAGTCCCCTAGCTCTTTGACATCTGATCTTATAGTGTCAACTAGCTTTGATTTATTCTCCTGTTCCTCAATCAACTATGCGATCCTTTTGGTCATGAAATATTTTATCTCTTGTCTCTGCTTTTGTAATACTTTTCTTCTTCCTTCTTTGTGGCTTGATCTCTCTCAATCGAAGGTCTCCAAGTAACATAGAGAATGGGGTTCCTTCCTCGATAAATTTGATAATCTCGAAATCTTCTTCTGCCGAAGTTCCATTGACTATCATAGGTATTTGAGCGATTTTTCCACATAACATCACCAATTTTCCTCTAAATAGTCCTATTCCTCCTAGTGAAGGATTCATGGAAGGCTTCCCTATAGCTTCCCAGGTTCTTTCTGGCATAATGTTCACTTTTGTTTCTTCATCAAGAATACAGTCAATGTCGAAGTCCCCTAGTCTTGCTTCAATTTGTTCCTTTTCTTTGAAGATCTCCGGTAATCAGACATATTTATGTTCCTTCAGGGATTCTTTCATCTGTATTAATACTTTCTCTGATTCTTTTTGGGGTTTTTCTATTTCTGGGGCTGTCCTAGGGTGTTCTTCATGAAGATTCATTCTTTCAATCTTAACAATCATTCTAGGGCAATCCAAAACTTCATGGTCCAAATCTTTGCAATAGAGACAACTGGGTTTTCCACCCAGGCAATCCTTAGCTAGATGGCCTGGTTTTCTACAACCGTAACATAGGGTCAATCCTCTCTTTCTCATAAATGATCCCCAACTTCTTCTATACTACGCACTAGGATCATGGTAGTTAGCCTGCAAAAAAATTCTTTCTGGGATCCTGCATCCATTTGTTAGTACAAACATTCTTTCTATGCATAGGTATAACATATCTATCATTATGCTTATTAGATCTACTCATATCAAACTTTCTTTCTTCTATTAATTCCCTAGGTTTTAAGTTAGGACCGAATCTATCAAACATACCTAGATCCATGCTCTAGAAACAAAAATTTCACTTATCTTACTTATACAGAGCACAAAGCTTCCAGATCTAAGAAATTTTAACTATTCTTACCTTTATTAGAGCACAGGGTTTACAGATATTACCTCTTCTCTGCAGATATGAACTCTTTCTTTCAGAAATTCCCACTTTTACTTTTCTTAGAGCATAGAGCGTTCATATATTGCTTCGTTTCTTCAATATCAACCTCTTTTCTTGCATATCTGACCTCTTTTCTTCATATATGACCTTTCTTTCTTGTCACAAATATTCATAGGTCAAGTAGAACACTATGCACTAGGGCAACAGATCTACGCACATACATTTCTTTGCACAAATCTTCTTCTTTTCTAGTTCCCAACAATCACAGTTTCAGGTCCCGAAAACTGAACCATTTGTTTGCATAGGGGCAGACCCAGGGTTAAATTCTCAAGAGAACAACAAAAAAACCCTAACTACCGGCCCTTTCGAAAACACCTACGAAGCAGATGAAGTATCACCTGAGGTAGAGGTAGGGGTGGTTGCAAGACTCAGGTGTCTGCAACCTTAGCTAGGACACAGATCTATGATTATATTACTTACAATGCACTTAGCATCAATCATTCATAAATATTCAACCCTTATTATACTTTGCATATAGCACAGATCATCGCAGTGTTCAAAGGTATTTCAACACTTAACAACAGTAAAATAGATCAGATCCAGTAGATCGACACTAAGCATCTTCTTACATATCAGATATAACATTCATACACATCTAAGAAGCACAAAGAATAAGTAGAAATATATAAATATATCAAGGCACTTAGCAAAGAAAGAGATAAACACATCAAGCCGAAGCACAAAGCATCACACACAGATGTACATGGTTCACCCCCACCCTGGGGCTACGCCCACAAGATCTTCTTCTTTATTAGTATCTTCAATCATCAGTTACAACACAGAGCCTCAAACCCTTCTTCGCATAGGATAGAAGATTTTCGCAACTCGCTAGATCCTTCTTCCTTACACTTGAACACAAAGCCTTCTACAACCCCTTACAAAAACTTGCACTTAGCTCTGCAAGCCTCTTACAATCATGCATGGAGAATTTACAATCAACATCCGATCACATAGATCCAACTACTAGCACTAATCCATTGGTCATCCTTACATTGCATAAGTATCTTTTTATACATTACAAAAGTGGGCCTAAGCATGGGTAAACCCACACGCCGACATCCCTTTCCCATTACTATAACCCAAAACCCTAAAAGAGTCCCAAAAGTGGACCGAGGTACCGTGATCTCTGCTTTGCCTGGCGCTCCATCTTTGACAGGATGTCGAAGTCCAAAAATAGTCAATTATGACCAAGTGTTCCTCAAAACTTAGTCAAGGTCCAACAGTCAATATCGCAAGTTCAATGGTCACCTCACATTGCGGGGGCATGAGGTGCTTGGGCTTTATGAAGGCTAGGGAGGGTCGCAATCGAGACCACAGTTTTGGCAAAAGGACACGTGGTGGCTTGAGGTGAATTGCGGGGTGAAAAGTAGTTTGGCTCCAAACCACCTTTGAATGTGGCCGCTATCATGCATCTGTGTGAGGTCACCACCTAAGGTCACATCTAAGGAGGGGCCAAGAGAAAAATGTGCTAGAGACAACTCTGATATTGTTTGCAAGGGAGAAGGAGAAGGTCGTAGGCGGCATCAGACCTCCTCTAGAAAGCTGGAAGGAACTGTGTTTAGATATGTTGGAACAGGGGTAGACCTAGGGTTGAACGCTTCAACAATGCACCAACAAAACCCTAACTAACGACCCTTTTTGCAGCACCTGCGAAGAAGATGAAGTCCCACCCAAGGTAGAGGCAGGGGTGGTTGTAGGATTCAAGTGTCTACAACCTATCTAGGACATAGGTATGTGATCACAATAATTAAATGAGACCTTAGCAGTTAAAATTCATTAGCTTTTATCCTTATTCACATCGCAGGTTAGAACCCTAATTATAGAACATCGTAGTATTAAACAAGATCTAACACATCAAAGCACTTAGCACATAGAAATAGATCAGATCTAACATTAATTCACAACATAAGCACTTAGCTACTATCTTAGATACCTTTAACATAAGGATTACAACGCTAATCATAAATCATGTCAATAAAATATCAACCATACTGCACAAAGCAACCATAACACAGGATATATGTGGTTCACCCCAGTGTGGGGCTACGTCCACCAACTCTTCTTATTCTTTATTATCTTTAGTCAATATTTGTACATTCATAGAGCCACATAACCTACTTCGCACATGACATGATATCTACATGCACCTCGCCAAATCCTCCTTCCCTGAGTTAGGTTACATCACAAGGATTTTTTACAGTCTGCACACAAGCTTCCTACAATCACTTGCACTTATCTCTGCAAGTCTTAACATATAGTATGCACAAAGCCTCTAGATCCGCACTAAGTCGATTCTACTAGGTATAGTATTTCTTACATCGCCTAGATATATATTTATACATTACAAATGGGGCCTAAACATGGGTAAACCCATTGTCTGACATCCCATGCCCGTTACATAAACCTTAAACTTGAAAATCCCTAAAAGGGGGCGAGATCCTGCGATCTCCGGTTCACCTAGTTGCTCCACCTTCGACCAGCCTGTCGAAGTCCCAAAAATGTTCAAACATGACCAAGGTTCTCCAAAACTTGGTCAAGTGCCAACAAGATACAAAACAAAACTATCAAGGTTTCAGAGAGCGAATTCAGCTCGGGATTGAAGACGCTTGAATGGGAGGTCGCGTAGCCTTAGGAGAAGGGGGTTTACATTAAGAAACAAAGGGAAAAGAAGAGGCAACACTCAAATCAATAAGCCCATGGTTTTGTGCATATGGTCATATGTAAATGGTTTGAAGGAAGCACCTCGTAAGGATTTAATTCGACAGAGAGTTAACACTAGAATAATACAGGGAATTGACAAAGGGTCAAAATATGATTTGTTTGTAAACTGAGAACACAACATAAGAATGCATATGATATAATGAGTCGATCCATGTCTGTGATCAAATCATGAAGACAAAAGAACCAACACACAGTCATGATTAAAAGAGAGTTAATTCATGAGAATTACGAATAAAGGATAAAAAGGAAAAATGATATTATTTAAAGAATAATATTATCATTTAAATGAAAAGGTACCTGTAAATTTAATTTCCAATTTTTGTATGATATGTATAGCTCTAACAAGATGGATTCTTGTAGTTTTATCAATATTAGAGGTATAACCAGCTCAATTCAAGAATAGGATAAGATGTTAGGGTCACGGAGGCATGAATTTGCTTACAAAAGTTGGATGAGGTACTACAAAAGAAAGATTCCTCACATGGGACATGAAGCTAGCAGGTGAATTATGTCATTAATGGGCATAGAAAGGAAAAGTAAGGCTCCATAACTTGAAGGTAGAGATGTGTAGACAGTTGCAAGCTTGATGTGGAAGGAAACAAAGAGCTTAAGAGGTGGTGTGTGAATAATCTCTATGTGTCAAACATAGGATTTCTAGGGAAGGATTTGTTAGATATGACTTATATACTATCTAAAATATTAAGTCAGAGTTCACAGTGGAAGAAAAATGACAATGCAGAGGAATTGGAATGCTCCCTCACTTCAAAAGTGGCACTGAATGAAAATGGATTTCCATTGGGGAATGATACTAAGTGGGAAAGAATGGCTAGGTGGAACGTGGTTGGAAAAGTGTTCAGACCTAGGGAACCATAGTGCATATGAGAAGAATGAGAGCACGCAAGGAATCAAGGAGCTAAAGGAACTCAAGGACAACCAACTACAACAGAAATAGATAAATAAATAAGTGAATTGAAACAGAAATGCACTAGAGTGCATGAAGCATACAATGAAGTGAAATTGCATATGCATCAGTAGGCATGCTGACAGTAAATGCTTGGTGCATATAGATGTGTAATTTTAGATATGTACATGCTTGGATATGCATATAAGATGCTGGTGAACTTAGAATAATATGTTATTATGAAATAATGTTTGAGTATGACTAAGGATGGATTATGTATTCAGAAAAAATGATACAACAGGGTTAAATATGTGGATGTTGTTGTTGCTTATAATTTCCATCGAGGTGAAGACACATGAGGATGGAAGGAATGGTGATCAAAATGATGAAGGGGGAAGTCTGTGAGCTTCTACAAATATTAGTTGGTCAGATAACAACAAGTAGGTTGGTAAAAACCAGGCAGGTATGCATTTAGTTTCCGTTGATGCATACATGTTGAAGGAGATCAAGGTAAGGATTCCCTTAGTTAATTTTCAGTATTTAAATTGATATGTAATGGCCGAAGGCCCAGAGTGTGTAAGTGTTGTTGATGCTAGAATTCACTTAGATAAAATTTCAGTTTCATATTATGTTATGATTGATTATGGGATCATAACCAGGTAATTCAGGAGACATACTCCTTATATAGCAATGAATATCCATAGAGCTAGTCATGTGTGAGACCATAATATGGTTGGATATGTAAGGACTATAGCATTATGTGAGTGCTCGATAGTATCTACTATATATCTGATGTTTGGATTGCAACCTCTTTTCCAACACTGAAGAACACTTAAGGATTATATTCTTTGTGTTTTGTTAGTGTGGAAAAGGAAGGTAACCAAATAGTTAGGGAAGCAAGAGTCAAATTGTTATGAGCAAAAGCTCATGTCTAGAAGCTTTATTTTTCCTATATAATGTTTTTTGGGGATTTATGATTTGATAATTACCGACGAATTGTTTTGTCCAATTGTAAATTGAATAAATTGGAGGTATAATGGTATTGGATGTGGCAGGAATGTAATCCCACAAGTAAGACTGATATCTACAGCTCCAGAGCCAAAGAAGAAAGATCATGCTTGGAAAATTTTATTTTCCTGTATAAAACAGATTTGACATTTATGTTTGAAATGGTTATAATGATATCTCGTGATGATTGTATGTGTATAATATGGATGATATGTTGGATATGCAAGATGGAAAGCATGGAAAAGGCTAGTGCTTTGACATGAGAATCCTATGTCCCTAGAAAACTTCTTGTGAAAGAGAACCTTGGTCAGGCAAGATGGATTGCCTGAGGGACTGCATAGCAGAAAAGGGGATGCATGAGTTTGGGCCTAGAAAGTGAGTGACAACAAGGAAGAGGAGACTTTGATAGCTCTTGATTGGGGTCATGCACAAAATGGGTACGTCAAGGAAAACAATGAGCCAAATTAATGAGACAACCATATGGATGCAGATCCATGAACCACACAGATACGTATTGTATTTGATTATGAAAATTTACTCTTACAATATGATAAGAATGAGAATTTTATGCACAAATTTTGAACTGACATGCTCGCTAATTTGAAATATTGTAGGAAAACGATGAATGTTGAACATCTAGAAAAGTACTAGACTATGAGAGAAAATAAGGTGATCTTGGAGAAACTAAATGACAAAGGCATGGAAGGAAGAAAGTCCAATGAATTTTCTACAACTGGAGTTCTAGAACCCACAACTCTGAAACTTCCTAGTTGAGTGCACTGAAGCCGGGGAGAAGTGGAACAACCTAAAGGACTGGATGACAAAGAAAGGGGTTAATTTCTTTGGGTTGTGCAGGGAGAGGGAAGGAGAGTTTGTTGGTTGGAACTACTACCAGAAATATAAATTATGAAGATCATCATACATGTTTTGCGTCAGAATGCCTATGCATACATGTTTTAGGCCAAAGTTCCTATGTATATAAGATTGGGCTGGATTTCTTGTTTGAATTAAGGCCACAAGGCCTGGAATTGTAATTTTAATAACATTGGAATGGTGTTGTGCGCTGAGGACAATGCCAAAATAAGGGGAGGGGGATGTAAAATCCTGGTTCTAACCCTTATAAACTATAATGTATTATGTAAATATGACTTAGGTTGGTGAGACGATAAAGTTTAAAAGGGGCCAAAGTGCCTACGAAATGTAACACTTCCTATAAATTAATAAAATACACCGCTGGCTACAAGACCGACAAGGACAAAAGAGTTAGGGGGATATGATTCCATGAGAGAGGGGGCTTGAGGGTCCAAGTATTGTTATTATCATTTTATTTACCCATAATTGATTTATGGAGAAGAGGGGGTTACATGAGCTTCTTGGGAGGGAGGCTATGTGGCTCTTGTCTTCATGTAATTATTTAAACATCCCTTGGGGGCTGTTTTGGGGTCGTTCTTCTCTTGGTTCATCCTCTTATCACTAGTTCACTCGTTCTTATTCCTCTTCACTCACTACTTCTAGTTCATGTGCTCTTGGGCTGAGCATGGAAATGAATGGAAGGAAGAGGAGAGCCATCGTTGAATGGATGTAATGATTTACTGATCATTCCCAGAGGGAATGGTTGTCTGTGTGCATGAACTTGATGGCAGTTTAGATGGAACTGTCCACAACTAAGAGTCCTTAGAATTTCTGGTAGGGAGATTTCCTGACAAGTAGCACTGGAGCCATTGAGAGAAATGGAACAACCTCAGGGACTACATGGCAGAGAAAGGTGTTCATTTCTTAGGGTTATGCAGGCTGACGGGGAAAGAGAGCTAGAAATTAGGATTGTTGTGAGGTTGGGAAACCTGAGAGCTACTTAACCAACTAATAGGTATTTAGACTTGTCATAGGACCCATCCTTGTGGGTTCATATCCCTGGCTCGAGGGCGACTTTTTTTTGAGAGTAAATGAACAACAATGTCTATGGTTGAGAGGAACGTCCTTGGTTTGAAGCTAGTTGGTGAACATTTACTTGCAAAGATAACTAAAAACCACTTGATAGGCATGATAGTTTCCCTATGAAACCCCATCCTGGAGGTTTAAGGGTTTGCACAATAGCCTCCATAGAAGGAATGCAACTAAATTTAGTGAGACTTCGAGGCCGAAGGTGTATGCACAAAGGGTTGTGGTACTTTTGGACATGACAGAGTCTTTTGGCAAGGATGAAACAAGAAAACAAGGCTCTTAATTAAACCTAATAACTGTGAAGACAATCATCCAACCAAAAAACCTTCAACCAACATGCAGTGGTAATAAGGAACCATCACCCAGGAAGACTAATAATCCAATGGACTTAACTGATAAAATCTGAACCATCTATTTTCCATCAAAATTGCACACAGTTACAACACTCAAGAGAAACACAAAACCACACAACTGAGCCAAAATAATTTCATAACTAGAGTGAAGTCAAGAATGGCCAAAAGAGACGTACCTGTTAATCAAAATCCTTAAGACGAGGGGTGGCCAGTGGTTTCACCCTGCTAAATATCTGGAGTGTGAAAAAAAAAACAAGATCAAACAATAGTCCGACTAGGGTGGCGGACAACGAGAAGGGTAAAGGTGACATGCAGTAAATGTACGTCCCCTCCACCCTCATCTCATTTACTCCACAGTACATGCCAATGAGCCTTGCATTAACACCATTAATCAACGAGTGCATCGATGGTATCAACACATTTGAAACATAGCATAATCCAAGTCCACATAGTAAGTCAACCATTTGCAATCACCTTGCCAAATGCGCCACCTATGTTTACATTTCCGATATAACTCAAATAAATCGCTTGACCACTACACAATATAAACGATCATGCATAGAATCATCACCAAATAGTGTGATCAACATCAACCCGAAACATAGCATAATCACCATAAAAAATGCAAGCCATCACTTCCATGAGCCACCAACGTTATAACATATGTACATCAGCTACCGACTCCATTAAGCAATGCATAACCAATGAATTATCACCTTGCCAAATGCGCCACCAAAATTTCCACCATGTGCATATAAAAGGAACTTAACAATATTTCATAGCCATTTCTTTGTTAGCTAGAAATTAACCACTATCAACAAGTATTTTCATGCATATAGTATCGCCGAGCTAGGTTTCTTTTGCATTAGATATAGTATTTTTCTTTTCCTCAAAATGCCTTTCTGCAATTTTCACTAACATTTTTGATGTACAGGTGCAAGAAGAACAAACACCATAAATGAATTGCAAGCTATAGTATCATGAGGGAAAAACATCTCAAAACTTAACTAATATCAACAAAAACCATATTCTCATCAACCATGTAAAAATGTGTAGCACATCGTCATAACATAAAAAATGAACATACCTGATCTTCAAAAGTTCAAGGGGGTCCCACCTACTAGCATTATTTAGTCTTATATAATAATAGGCTTAGCAACTTTGCAGGCGAAATTACGTTGACGTTTTCAATCATCAACAAAGAGCAAGTCCACAATTTTTCTCCTTGAAGTAAAGAGAAGATTCCAGTTGAATGATCATGCATATAGGGATAAACGCCCTCATACTTAACATTTTTCATGACTTATTCCCAAATTCCCGACCATTTTCCCATTAAATCCGCTCACTTCCCCATGTTGCATAATATTCCTGGTTATATCTTTTTGATCCATTGTTCTCGGTCTACGAAACCATGTGTTCTCAGATCTAAATCTGTTGAAAACAAATTTCCCCATGGAGTCGCTAATTTGTTGACAATACAAATCACAACGAGGATTTTGCCTACAAAGTATTGTTAAACCCTATTATTTATAAGCTAATGATATATATAATACTAGTAGGTGGGACCCCCTTGTATATTGGAGGATCACATCTAGTTCTTGTTTGATGTTTATGTTGTTGTTCGACACTGTTTACAGGGTTCTACATGATTGATGATGAAATCTTGGTTTTATTTGTGACATAATGACAGATGAATAATGCATGCTATGTGTGGGTTTCGTTACTCTAAGATCTAAATTTTATGAATGAATGGCTTATATGCACGGTTATCGAATATCTATTTAAGCCATGAATCATCACATGTTGTACCTGCATAAGACACATGTTAGTTATAACACGAAATATTAGCAATGGAAAAGAGACCTATGAAAAAATCTAAGAAGAAGAAACTAAACTATGCTATACTATGCTACACTATATGCATTTCAAATTTAAAAGGGTTGATGTTAGTCCTAACTAGGAATGTTAGTGGATGTTAGTGGCTATATGATGTTATTGAGTTATATGAAGGCACATTTGATATATGTTATAGTATGGTTTTCGATTAATGGCTAGTATGGATCGGGTGGCGCACTTGGAAAGTAATGGATTTTATTTTCGATTAATGGATTAATTGAATGGATTAATTGATTGCTGGCTATCGTGTACTAAGTAATTGAATGAGTAGAGGATGGAATCAATGTGTATTTACTACACATCTCTCCATACCTCTCCACTGGCCATGTAAGATCCTGGTTCTAACCCTTATAAACTATAATGTATTATGTAAATATGACTTAGGTTGGTGAGGCAGTAAAGTTGAAAAGGGGCCAGAGTGCCTAGGAAATGTAACACTTCCTATACATTAAAACAATACACCACTGGCTACAAGACTGACAAGGAAAAAAGTGATAGGGGACTATGATTCCATGAGAGAAGAGGCTTGAGGGGATAAGTCTTGTTATTATTATTTTATTTACCCATAATTTATTTTATGGAGAAGAGGGGGTTACATGAGATTCTTGGGAGGGAGGCCATGTGGCTCTTGTCTTCATGTAATTATTTAAACATCCCTTGGGGGTTGTTTTGGGGTTGTTCTTCCCTTGGTTTTTCCTCTTCTCACTGGTTCACTCGTTATTCTTCCTCTTCACTCACTACTGCTAGCTCGTGTGCTCTTGGGATGAGAATGGAAAAGAATGGGAGGAAGAGAAGAGCCATCATTGGATGGATGTAATGATTTAATGATCATTCTCAGAGGGAATGGATGCCTTTGTGCATGAACGTGATGGAAGTTTGGATGGAACTGTCCACAACTGAGAATCCTTGGAATTTCCAGAAGGGATATTTCCTAACAAGTAGCACTAGAGCCCTGGAGAGAAATGGAACAACCTCGGGCACTGCATGGCAGAGAAAGGTGTTAATTTCTTGGGGTTGTGCAGGATGATGGGGAAATAGAGATGGAAATTAGGATTGATGTGAGGTTGGGAAACCTGGGAGCTACTTAGCCAACTACCGTGTATTTAGACTTGGCCTAGGACTCGTCCTTGTGGATTCATAGCCCTAGCTCGGGGGTGACCTGTTGTTGAGAGTAAATGAACAACAATGTCTATGGTTGGGAGGAATGTCCTTGGTTTGTAGCCAATTGGTGAATGTTTACTTGCAAAGATAAGTGCTCTATGTGTTTTCTGTTTAATGTATTCCATTGTGTATTTAATTATCTCTGAGATATGTATTCTAATGTGTTTGCTTGCTGGTTATTTGTTGTGCATGGCACACTATTTATCTCTTTTATGCTGTGACATGGATATTTTCTTATGCATGTGGTGTGCATGCTTCTAACATTGTTGAGAATTCCTTTGTCTTCGAATTAGAGATTAGAGAACTGAGTCTTGGGACTGCAGCATGCCTAGCTTGTGGGTGGTTGGGTGTGTTGCAGCCTGTTTACGTGGCGTAGCTCGACCTCTGGGTGGTCAGGTATGTTACAGATTGGTATCAGAGCTTCTGGTTGAAACAATAGGCCTATATGGGTTGGGTCTATTGGTCAGAGTCTCATGGTTGAGATCAAATTCTGACCGTAAAGATGAAAATCTCAGGAGGAATGGCATTGCAGAATCTACACAGGAGTTAGATCGTCAGAGATCAGTTGTAAGGGGTTCGAAGGATCATGACCGTCCCCCTTCGAATTCAGGAGTGATGACCACTATAGGACCAGGAGAGATTCAAGATTGTTGGATTGGAGGAGAGGTGAAAAATGGTCATCCGATGTAAAGGAAGCAAGGTTTAAGGTCAAAACCATCGGATCCCATGGGAGAGAGAGATCAACGGATAGGAGGAATTGTGGGGAACCAAGTTGTATGGGAGATAATTTCCCAAGGCATTCCCACAATCCAAACTAGGGTTTCACGAAGGGTTTACGTGTCAGCATCAGGAGAATTGTAGGGAAAAATGTGGGTTACTCCAAACCGTCGATGCCTGCCCCCTCAAATTGAAAGGCATGCAGTGATGTGACATGTTAGTACTTGAGCGACGAACCTATGAAGAGCAGAAGTAGCTGGGGATCTTCGATATGTAAGAGGACACACGTCAACCAATTGTGTGCTCTGGGTGAAAGCACTCCAGGAAAATGGGAGCAAGGAGAAGTTGAGAATTGAGATTTCTGGACCCTGGAGATCCAAAGTGAATTGCAGCTGTCTGATCCAGGTGGAGACGC
>ML803337.1:326019-366709 GCA_009831015.1 Picea engelmannii | reverse complement strand
GTTCACAAACAGATCATATTTTAACCATTTATCAATTCCATGTATTATTCTAATGTTAACTCTTTGTTGAATTAAATCTTTATGAGGCGCTTCCTTCAAACCATTTACATATGACCAGATGCGCAAAAACCATGGGCTTATTGATTTGAGTGTTTCCTTTTCTTTTCCCTTTGTTTCTTAATGCAGACCCCCTTCTCCTAAGTCTGCGCGACCTCTCGGTCAAGGGTATTCAATCCCAAGATGAATTAGCTCTCTAAAACCTTGATGGTTTTGTTCTGTATCTAAACACATGCCCTTCCATCTTTCTGGTGCAGGTTCGATGGCCCCCGCGACCTTCTCCTTCACCCTTGTGAAAAATCTCAGATTTGGCACTAGCTCCTCTTTCTCTTGGCCCCTCATTAGATGTGACCTTAGGTGGTGACCTCACGCAGACACGCGATTGCGGCCACACTCAAAGATGGTTTGGAACCAAACTACTTTTCTCCCCATAAGTCACCTTGAGCCACCACATGTCCTTTTTCCAAAACTGTGGTCTCAATTGCGGCCCACCCTCGACTTTGTAAATCCTAAGCACCGTGCATCCCCTCAATGCGAGGTGACCATTTAATGTGTGATCTTGACAGTGATTCTAAATAGATGACCGAGATCTACCTCTTGGGAACCAACAGTTCATATTTACCTCTCCCAGATCGACGGTTGTGGTCATTTCGAAATTCCAGACTTCAGAATTCTCAAATCTCAAAATTTACTTCCCTCGAGATACACAGGATTCTGCCACGTCTCCTTTTGAATCGGACGGTGGGGAATTACTTCGGATGATCCAAATATTGACATTTACTTTGGGTCCTTACCTATAATCCACATCTTCATGCCACCTATTCTCATGATATGACGGTTCAGGTCTACTTTGAACGATCCAGAAGTCGACATTTACTTAGGGTCCTTACCTGGAATACACAGCTTCACGCCACATGTTCTCCTAATTTGACAGTTCAGGTCTACTTCAAATGATATGAAAGTCAACATTTACTTTGGGTCTCTGGCTCTTCGGGCTTCAGGAGCTTCAACTCTCAACTGAAAACTCTCAGAGTAATTTATCTAGTGTCAATGATCCGTCGCTACGTAGCAAAATACTGTAAGTGGACATGTGGTCCAATCAGGCGGGTGACACCTGTCATGTCCTATTTGACATTTCAATCATCCACATGCTCAAACATTACTGACATGTCGCGCACATCCCATGTGTCCATGTCATCCTTGATGACGTCCGCAAGCCATGTCACTTCAGAAATTATGGGGTCCACATCACCTCCTGGTGACATCATCATGCCCCACCACTTTGGCTCTTCGGGCTTCGGGACTTCGGGAGTTTCCACACTAGCACACTTCCAATTCTCCCGAACTCTGATTTCCCAAACCAGTGAAACTGCCACAATGTGTCTCCCTTATCAGATGACCCATATTATCCCTGGACTTTAGGACTTTGGAAGTTACCACAGAAAGGATCAATGGCTACAATTCCTTTGGGCCTTTGGACTTCAAAAATCTCAAACTTCATTTTTTTTCCGAAATGTTTTTATCTGAAGCTCACGATATAATGTAGTGTGTTTCCCATGGATAAACGACTATGATTTCTTTGGATCTTTTTACTTTGGAGAACTCAACTCTCAACTTTCTCTTTTCCCCGAAGTGCACATATTTTTTCCGCATGTCCTCCTAGATCGAACGACTTCAATTCACTTCGGATCTCTGGGGTCCAGAAATGTCAATTCTCAACTTCTCCTTGCTCAGACTTTCCTAGATTTCTTTCACCCATAGCACATGATCAGTTGACGTGTGTCCTCCTACATATCGACGGTCCTCGACTACTTATGCTCTTCATAGGTTCTTCACTCGAGTACTAACATGGTATATCACTACATGCCTTTCAATTTGCAGGGGCACGCATCAGCGGTTTGGAGTAACCCTCTTTTCACCCCGCAATTCTCCTAATGTTGACACGTAACCCCTTGTTGAAACCGTGGTTTGGATTGTGGGACCACCTTGGGAAATTATCTCCCATGCAACTTGGTTCCCTGCAATGCCTCCTGTCCATTGATCTCTCTCAACCATTGGATCCAATGGTTGTGACCTTAACCCTTGCTTCCTTTACATCGAATGACCCCTATTCACCTATCCTCTAATCCAATGATTCTGGATATATCCTGATCCTATAATGGCCATCACTCATGAATTCGAAGGGGGACAGTCACGATACTTCGAACCCCTTACAATTGATCTCTGATGATCTAACTCCTGCATAGATTCTACAATGCCATTCCTCCTGAGATTTTCAAATTCACGGTCAAAATTCGATCTCAACCATGAGACTCTGACCAACAGACCTGGTCCATACCGGCTCGATGTTTCAACCAGAAGCTCTGATACCAATCTGTAACATACCCGACCACCCAGAGACCAGGATACGCCACTTAAACAGGCTGCAACACACCCAACCACCCGTAGGCTAGGCATGATGCAGTCCCAAGACTTAGCTCTCTAATCTCTAATTCGAAAAAAAAGGACTTCTCAACAATGTTAGAATCATGCAAACCACATGCATAAGACAAGATCCATGTCACAACATAAAAGATATAAAAAATGTGCCATGCACAACAAATAACCAACCAACAGGCACATTAGAATACATATCTCAGAGATAATTAAATACACAACATAATACATTAAACAAAAAACATAGAGAGCACTTATCTTTGAAATTAAACGTTCACCAACTGGTTGTAGACCAAGGACATTCCTCCCAACCATAGACATTGTTGTTCATTTATTCTCAACAACAGGTCACCCCTGAGCCAGGGCTATGAATCCACAAGGACTGGTCCTAGGCCAGTTCTAAATACACAGTAGTTGGATAAGTATCTCTCAGGTTTCCCAACCTCACAACAATCCTAATTTCCAACTCTCTTTCCCCCTCAGCCTGCACAACCCCAAGAAATGAACAACTTTCTCTTCCATGCAGTCCCTCGGGCTGTTCCATTTATGTCTAGGGATCTAGTGCTACTAGACAGGAAATCTCCCTACTGGAAATTCCAAGGACTCATAGCTATGGACAGTTCCATATGAACTTCCATCAAGTTCATGCACATAGGCATCCATTCCCTCTGGGAATGATCAGTAAATCATTACAGCCATTCAACAATGGATCTCCTCTTCTTGCCATTCGTTTCCATGCTCATCCCAAGAGCACATGAACTAGAAATAGTGAGTGAAGAGGAAGAAGAACGAGTGAACCAATGAGAGGAGGACGAACCAAGGGAAGAACGACCCCAAAACAACCCCCAAGGGATGTTTAAATAATTACATGAAGACAATATCCACATGACCTCCCTCCCAAGAAGCTCATGTAACCTCCTCTTCTCCATAAAATCAATTATGGGTAAATAAAATAATAATAACAAGACTTAGCCCCTCAAGCCCCCTCTCTTGTTGAAGCATAGCCCCCTATCCCTTTTTTCCTTTTCAGTCTTGCAACCAGTGGTGTATTTATTAATGTATAGGAAGTGTTGCATTTCCTAGGCACTCTGGCCCCTTTTCATCTTTATCAGCTCACTAGCCTAAGTTGTATTTACATAATACATTATATTTTATAAGGGTTAGAACCGGGATGTTACACTTCATCATTCATACCACCAATCCTTTTCTAGGCACCCATACCTTGCTACCATCACATAAACTATACTTTGGGAGGCTTGTTTTCTTGTTGAAGAGGTGGATTTTCAAGCCCATGTGTTATTGAAGAAGAAGGTTGCCAAGCCCGTGATAACTCTCTCTAAGTGAGAGAACTGCTAAGAATTATTTTCCAAAGGTGCCAAGTCTTAGCTATAGGTCTCTGAGAATTCATGTCGGGCATGTTGTTGAAGCCCATAAGGGAAGTGGGGTAGTTGAAGGAATGTTGAGCGAAGAATGTGCACACTTCATGGGGTGGGACAAGCATGTGGGAAATGAGGGATTATAGGTTTTCTATTATAGTTTGCACCTTTGTCTGAGTATTTTTGTTATTGATGGAATTTTTCCTGGCTTAGGAATCTATTTCCATGGTAGAGTTTAAGCTCCATCTTGGGGGCGACCTACTGCTAAGAGTTTATGAGCGACAGAGTCTATGGTTAGGAGGAAATTCTGAGGTATTTTCGTAGTTGGTGAATTTTTATAAAAGATAAGTTTCATTTATGTGATTTTTTAAATTACTATGTGATTGATTATCTATTTTCTGATATGGTATTTTCTTGTATGATGTTGCATGTGAATATTTTTTTTTATTCCATGTAATGTTGTTCATATGTAGAGAATTAAATTGTTTTAATGGTATGAAATCATCTATATTATTGAAACTCCCTATTTTCCAAATCATGTTTTTTATTAACAACTTCACTACTTTGTCAGGGTGGAGATACAACACCTTCACGCAATGTACGTTTTTATATTTATTTTTTGTTACAAGGAAAATCATGGTTATTCTTATCTTCCTGTTGTTGTTATGTAGCCAATATGGGTTAGCAGGAACAAAGAAATTCTTTAGGACATATCCCTCTCACCCATAGAAGTTCTCCATGTGATCAAATTCAATCATAATGGTTTGCCTCAAAAAGAAAATCAACTTTTCCATCAATCACTCTCTCTCTCCATAAATTTCAAAATAGAGTGTGAATATGGCATGTATATGACTCACACCAAGATATCATTAACATGAAAGAAATGCTCATACATACTTTGAAATCATTTTTCTTCTCCTTGACAAGGTACACCATTTAGAATTTATTAAGATGAATAATTCAAATATAATAAGGTTATCTTTGCACACTAAATTTCATAATTCATTATTTTATCCTTTGTCATGATCTAAAATAATGACAGGTGAGTGTTTTCAACGTAAAAACTAGATTGCATTCTTTCAAAACTAATAAATGAGATATGAGATGAGAGGTTAAATTGAACATTGAATCACTCATATGGGGTGCCACCTAGCGAGAAGCAGCGAACAGCTGGATCAGGGCAGTTGTGGGAGTTATTAACCCCGACTGCCACCCCCTACGCAATTACTCCCCCATGGCTCACACCATGAGGGGAATTATGTTAGTGCACCTAGTTGGGATCTTGGGTGAGTGAAACAGCCAGAAAATTTGTACCAGGAGGTTGTAGAGGTCCCGTCGGACTTCAATGGTGATCGCAAGGATCATTTCAAGCTCTTATCGAGTAAAGAGAAACACCCAAACTTAGTTCACTTCATTTTCTAGCTGGTGCGCTCTCTTTGCAGCACACTTCAACCCTCAAGATACTTACGACACCATTCTTCCTTCCCTATGCATCAGTGGCATCCTCCCCACCTCTATCTGCCCCCTGGAAACTAGGGATGTCCACTCTGCCTCGCTCTTCTATGGATCCTCCATCTCCCTCCATTGCACCCTGTACCTCTCCACAACTTCCACTCACTCCCTACACCACCTCCCTGTCCCCCCCACCATTCCATGGGAGCATGGAAATCAAAAGAGGGGTGCTCGTAAAAACAACGCCCTCTCTCGGGCTAACAGGATCACCCCCTCTGAAAGAGCGCTCATCACTCACTTTACCCATCCTCATCATTCAACCCACAACACTCAGTCGGATCCACTTCAATCTCTCAAGGTATTCAAGTTCAAAATGGAGATGACCTCCTCCACGACGCACTTTCCCCTGTCTCCATCTCCATTTCTACTTTACCGTATAAGCATTGTTAAAGAGGAGGCGCCACCCTTGGGCAAGCGTCTCCCTCTGGCCATCAGTAGTCAAGTCGGGTGACCCTTACTACAGTGACGAAAGATTCTAAGTGTAGGAGGAGATTCCTCCAAGTTGAAAACTGGAGAATATGGCAGGTACATACAAGGAAATCATTGCAGGGGGCAACGACAAGACTAGAAAGGAGGAAGACATTGTGCCTCAGCACTTTTCCAACCATCTCGTAGAAGAGCACCTTGAGCTCCTCTTCGAGATTAGGAAAAGGTAGGACGACTAGATGCATTGTCAAGGCATTATTAGTCAAAGGATGGAAATTATATTTGAGGCACTCATGGATGCTCTAGTGCAATCTTGGTGCCTGACTTGTAGACATCGGTCCACCCCATCCTATACCATTCATGAACAACCAAGTCCATCCATGGAATGAATCCCCTAGGTTACAACTTTTTGTTTATTTCAGTTACAATGTCGATGGTCAAATTTACCACTTCAACAATATAGATGCTTTAATAAGTTTTTCTTATTATGTCTATGTAATTTTAGTTATGGCGGATCTGTAGATAGCTAGCCTTAGAATAGGAAGGAGGAGCTTGGTTCCAACAAACTATAGAAATGTTTTGTATAATTTTTACAGTTCCAGTGAAGTTAGAACTCAACATACTATGGTAGTGTTTGAACAACACGTAGCCACATGTTCTGGTTTCCCTCCTGTGGAGGAACAGGTGGCTACTAGGTGTCATTGTATAGCAGAGAAATGATATTAATATAAGGTTTCGCTTTTTATTTACATAAAAAAAAATTGAACATTGAATCTATACAAAAGAGGTGGTTATAAGTATTTGAATCTCTCATAAGATGTGGTAATGGATATTGAGAGAACTTGATGAAAATGGATAGCTCGTGACTCTCATTATAGACTATGTTTCCCCTTCCTTAGGGAAGAGGGTTATTGGGAAATTATTATTAAATTAATGGTCACAACGAATAATGTCATAATTAATAGAATGATTTTTTTTGGTGACCATATTCAAAAATATGTTACTATATAGAAATTTAACTAAGAGAAAATGGCTCAATCTGTAATCCCCAGCTGGTTTTTTTAGCTACAAGTTCTTAAATATGGAAGTTCTAGGAGGGTGTTCTCATTTTAAATTTAATAGAAATTTTTGTAAGAACAAGGATTTCATTTCAAAGTTGGAGTAGTTGTGGTAAGATTAGTATGGAATATTGAGCTATTTCTTCTCCTTGGGAAAATTTGAGAAGAATATATAAAAATATGTAAAACAAGATAAAGTAATACTTAGCAACATGGGTAGTTAAAACCTAGTTGTACAGAGAGTCCATTTTAGAAGAGTTATCAAAAATAAAGTTTAGTTGTTGAGAAAATGAGTTTTATTTAAAACAAAACATACTTGAAGAGATAAACCATGAATAAGGAACAAATTGGAAGTGGTATAGGGTTAACTAGGATAAACATGGTGATTAAATTAAAATTATTTTCAACAACTAATGAAGGTTGTGGTTGGGAAAGGAAATTGGGATAAAAACTTATTATTATTATATGTCTAGTATATGATAGCATAGAGCCTTTAATATAAATAATGTGTTTATAAGGCCACCTACAATCTAAGATAAGTGTGTTTTATAGGTTTCATTTTAGTACAATCCTAGGACATGATGATCTTCCCACCGAACTTGTCAAGTTAATGGAAGATAAGATTGCATATTTGATTCAAATAATACTCATGGAAGTAGCTCAAGATTCATTTATCCAACCATAAATTACACCTTTGTTGCATTCCTTTCAAAATGAATGCCATCATTTGACATAAGTATTTGAAGAGATTCATCTTAACTCTCAGTTTATTAATCATCGAGAAGGATAAAAGAAACCCAGGTGAAAACCTTTTGCCACTTTAAAGATATAGGGTTAAGATAGATATATTCTAGTTTATATTCTTTTTTTGACATTATACATTCAATGTCAATTTTTTTTTCATTTTTAGCTTATTAGTGTTACACATGTGATAGACATGGATATCTTTTCCACCCCAGGTTGTTAGAGCACCTTGCTTCTCTAGGTGCAATAATTTTCAAATTGTTTTCAAAAAGACTTAACCATTTATGACTATACTAATTTAAGCTAATAATACAATATTTATACCATGAAGAGTTATTTTTGATAGAATAATTGTACTATGGAAGGCACATGTTTTGCAATAACTATACTTTTGGATGTGAATCCAATAAGGGATCTGGCCTACTGGAGTACCCATTTGATTCCATGATTAATCTTCGATAATGATTGCTTGTTTGGGAGTTTTGAGAGTGCCTTGCAAGTTTGGAGCCCAATATCATTTTAAGCTATATATGCATAAAACATGTGTGTTTTCCTATGCTCCTACTATGCAAGTTGTATTTAATATTGATTGCATGATTTTCCATACACAAACTAGATTTTTTTATGCTTGGGTCTATGCCACTACCCCATGGTGTTTGATATGAAATAATGGTTTGACAGAATGTCCTTGCTAGTAGATATTGAGGCAATAATGATCCTCCCAAAAAAACTAATGGACAAATGGAATCACAATTTATTGAAGGGGTAGAAATATGAATACCTTGTAGTGCATAGTCATAAATTTTCTTTCTAGTGCTTGGACTAGTGAACGTAGAAGATGTCGCAACTATACAGAAACAATTATTTGGAAAATTAGCTATAGAAGTAGTTTCGAAGGGAATTTAATATTTTGGCACAACATTATCTAAACAATGTTATAAAAAACATAAACTACAAAAATGCATGGATCAATAGAATCATTCTTCTAGACTCACAGATTAGTAGAATCTTACTTCCAAAGAAGCTAAAAAATCCTCAGCTGCTTGGTGTTATGATTTTTTGTATTAGTTTAAGACATGAGATTTTGAATCAACAATATTACTTCCAAAGAAGCTACAAAAGCATCAGATGCAACATTCACCTAATATTTCTAAAACACCATCAAGTTAATCAAGTTATGTTTGGATGAGATTGATCGGACTAGTTCTATTGGTAACTTCAGTCACAATTTATCCTTATTGGGGAGAAACATTTTTTTTGAAAGAAATGAATTAATAATCGTCACTTATATTTTTGGGAAAGATAAATTTACATTTAGTATTTTCTGGAGATTTTCATAACAATATTAAAAAAATCCATCAAAGGCCTCTGTACTTCCTTCTAGTTCATATATCATCAACTAGATGTGTGAAACAAAATAGGCTTCTAGCCTTCTCAGAACTAAAATAAATAGTAGATAATGTTCATGTAGCTCAACCTTCTCAGGTTCTTAACATTTACATGAGGTAAATAAAAACAACTCAGTAAAAACAAGATAACAACAACAAATAAGATATTAATCATATGGGTAGTAGACCCTACCTCCTTATGTTCCTCTAATAGAATTATGCCAATAGGATTTTGTAGTATCTACAAATTATCTTCCCACTAATTTTGTTCTTTGTAGACATGATGAAAACAAATATCAGAAAATTGGTCAGATGCCTCTAATCGAGAAAGGGTATCAAGATTAGAATTTTTAACCTTGACCCAATTTATAATAAGCATAGTCCCCATAAACTTATGAATTCCCAACATTATTCTCAAGGGAAGGTTTAAGCCATAGTTTTAGTGCATAAAATTCATTCCAATTATTTCTTCCCACTCCTAGATGTTCTTTGAAGGAGAAATTATGAGAGGAGGAAATAAATATAATTCCTCTAACTCCACTAGGACCATATATCCCCTTCCTTTCTCCATCAAAGAAGTCATAGGATTTGGACTAATTTATATATATCCTTCCAATTTTCCTAGGTGGTTTTGTTGATACCCTTCAAAAAAGTACCTAACTTGAAAAACACTTCAATGTTAAAAAGACCAAGTTTTCAAAAAACATATTGTTCCTAGTTAGCCATAATGTTCAAGAGACAATAAGTGGGAGATATATAGTTAGCTAGTGTTCGCTCCTCCTAATTTTTATAACTCTCTTCTCAATAAGCACCAATTCTAGAACCAACATTACTAGTGAAGGAAAGGACCTCTTTTGAAACTATATGAGAAAAGGGACATTCAATGAGAATGTGTTGACTTGTCTCATTTGACCTGCATAATAAACATAATCTTTGATGCAACACCACACCTCAGCAAGGCCTGCTGACCTCCCGGTCTATGGATCTTCGTATTCCTCTGAGACAAAATGAATCTTTAGTTCCCACTGGAACCTTCAACGCATATAAAACCATGGGTCATTTTTATATGTTACGCATGCACGAACAAGAACTAGGCGTGAACCTCCACTCCACGTGATCGTCGTCACGACCATAGACTTAACCCAAAAAGGAGTTTCGAATTTTGCAACTTCGTGATTTCTATTGTGAGTCCCCCAACTGCTTAGATTCACGAAACCCCAAAAAGGGATAACGGTCCACTAGCTCTTCCCTTATGCTTCCATCATATGACCTCCAGCCAAGTCCTTGGGATTCACCTTTCAGCACGTCAAGATTTCACGATTCATGAGTTCACGATACAACACTTTTTCCCTTTTTATGAAGTTCAAACTCACGACTTGCTCTCCTCAGATTGACGGTCCTGATCCTTCCACAATCTGAAGGTCCAGATCCTTCCTTCACGAAATCGAAATTTCGTGAATCGGGAATCCACGACTCATGACTATGAGTCACAACTTTCTCAACACTCTCAAACTCCCGAAATACTAAAATTCAAAGTGCCAGATCAATGTCTCTCGTTCCTCCAGATCTGATGGTTTCTATCTCTTTTGAGCTTGTGAGTGTTGAAAGACTCTCACCTTAATCTACCTGCAACTCCAATGAATCCAATGGTTCATGGATAATGACACTTCTCCCTCCGATAATTTCCATCATCCGTTCAGGATCTTGATAAATCCTTGCCAAATGACTTACCTCAACTCGTTTGATCTTGAATTCTGTGAGGAGACTTCGACCTCACCCTTCCTTCGAACTCCTCGAAGTCTCTATATTTATCGAGCTTGAACCTTGGTACAAACTCAAGGATTCTAAGGAATCATGCACGTACTCCTTACGACCTTCACGATAATCACTAATTATATGAAATCTTCCAAATTTGTGCACTCCTTGCGACAGAAGCTCTTCAACCACTCACTTGGTTGGGAAAATTCTAAGACTCGACCTTGCCTGCAAACACCTTTCACGACTCTGTTCTATACGTGTACTTCCACATGTATAAGATCAATGGTATCTCTCCTAAGATTTTCTGAGATGAAACTCAAAAAATTTCAGCACACTCCTTGCGGACTTTCACTGCACTCCTTGCAAGAATTTCTTAGGAAGAGAAAGAATTGAAACTCATACTCTCCCTCTCACAAAATTCATATATTCAACATGAAATCACACACATACACAACATTGAAACAAATGCCCAACAGAGTATATAAGCAAACTCTAAACATACCATTCAATATATGTAAAAAAAATTCATAGAACCCCATTAACTTGGATCAAAGCATTCTTATATTAATCCAAGTGCATCTATAAATGGTTTCTATAGCAACAACTATCTTCTCATACAATTTCTTCAACCTATGTTTTTCTCTGCTCTCTTTCTCTATAGCTTAATTACAATGAGAATAATAATACAATACATCTGAGGGAGCCCTCTTAAGTTTTCCCTCCTACAACTATAAGATATCTTATAAAATTAAGGATTACAACTACTTTACATTGATTACATTAATTGCCTACAATCGACAGATGAGAGCAATGCTCAAGATCTGCATTACAATCCCCAAATCATTTAAGATAACTTATGTTCCTCCAGATATTACATTAATGTGGCATCTTTTGAATTTCAAAATATCTTCAAAATGTGGGCTGGTGCATATCCAGCTGTCTTCTGCGTGCGCTTGTTGGCGATGCTCTTGCATCATACTCCTCTGGCTGAAAAATTCATGGACTCCTGTCCATGAGATCCTGCATCGTTTGTCCGTGTTTCTGGATATCTGCTTCACTTTCCCAACTGGGATATTCAATTGGGTGTCCTTTCCACTTTACCAAATATTCAAAATATTTCTTCCTTCTAGTCTTCTTACTAACTCTCTGATCAATGATATTTTCCATCTACGACTTTTCTGCTACAAGCATCTATTTGACCCACTGAATTTCCTCTTGATTTTCTTCTCCTCTTACCTCATTTTCTCTGTAAGGATATGGATCTGCTACATTGAATATGGGTGATATTCCCAAACCATCTGGGAATTCTATCTCATAAGCATTTGCCTCAAATTTTCATAAAATCTTACATGGTCTTATCTTTTTCATCTTCATCTTATTGTATGTTCCCCTTGGGAATCTATCCTTTCTGAGGTGTGATAAAACTAAATCTCCCACTTCAAACTGAAGCTCTCTTTGGTGTTGATATTCTATGCGCTTGTATTCCTGGTTGGAACTCCGCAATCACTCTTTAATCTTTCTGTGGAGCTTGCATCTTTGCTGCAAAATCTTCCGCTCCAACACTTTTGAACTCATTTTGTTCTAAGTATATCAACTCAGATACTCCTCTTGGATGCATTCCATACATTATCTGAAATGGTCTTTGTCCCATGCTTCTATTATGTGAGTTATTATATGCAAATTCTGCTTGAGGCAGAATATGATCCCACTGACTATGATGTTCAGCTACTAAACTCCTCAACAAGTCCTCCAAACTTCGATTTACTACCTCAGTCTGTTCATCCGTCTGAGGGTGATATGATAAGATAAAACATAGATTCGTTCACATCTTCTTCCATAGCGTCCTTCAGAAATGACCAACAAATTTGGTATCACTGTCTGAAACAATACTCGTGGGTAAACCATGAAGTCGAAGATCTTCCTTGAAAAATAGATTTGCAACGTGTGTTGTATCACTGGTTTTATGACATGGAATAAAATGTGCCATTTTTTAGAATTTGTCAACTACCACAAATATTGAATCACAACCTCTGTGTTTCCTTGATAGTCCTAACACAAAATCCATCATTACCGCATCCCACGAACCCTCTGGTATTGGCAATGGTTGATACAACCCTGTATTTTGTCTTTCCCCCTTTGCATGCTGGCAAATTCTACATTTGTTGACAAAAATTTTGACATTCATCCTCATTCCTGGCCAATAGTACAAACTGTTCAGTTGTGTAAATGTTTTATCATGGCTGAAATTTCCAGCCAATCCCCCACTATGTTTTTCCTTCAAAAGGTTTTCTCTCATAGAACCCTTCGGGATACACAACTGATTTCCTTTAAACAACAGTCCATCCTGAATCAAGTATTCAATCCATTGGCTTCTGTCTCTCAGAACAAGATTCTAGCAAGCTTCATAAGTGTCATTGGAATCTGAATCCTCTCTATACATGTCCTTAAGGCTATCAAAACCTAAGTTCTTCACACAAAGCTCCAGTAGAATTAAACATTTCCTTCTCAATGCATCAAAAACCTTGTTATCATTCCCAGAAATGTGCTTTATAACAAACGTAATTTTTTTCATAAATTCAACCCATTTTGCATGTTTTTGGTTCAGTGTCTCCTGTCTGGTTATAAATTGTAAGGCATGGTTGTCTGTATACAAAACGAACTCTTTTGGAACCAAGTAGTGCCTCCATTTCTTCAGTTCTTGTATGACTACATAAAACTCTTTATCATACGTGGAATAATTCCTTTCGGCATCATTCAACTTCTCACTGAAGTATGCAATTGGTCTATTGTCCTGGCTTAAGACTACTCCAATTGCAAATCCACTTGCGTCACATCTCACTTGAAATGTTTTACTGAAATCTGGAAAAACCAAAACTGGTTGTTCAATTATCTTTTCTTTCAACAACTTAAAACGTTTCTCCGCTTCCTCTATCCAATGAAAATATTTATGTCTTTTCTTGACTATGTCCATCATTGCTACACAAATTCCACTAAAATTTATGATGAACTTCCTATAAAAACTAGCTAATCCATGGAAGCTTCTTAATTCTAATATGTTCCTTAGCGATGGCCATTCTTTGATTGCTATTACCTTTTTCGGATCCATCTTCAACTCATTCGAAGAGATCACAAAACCCAAATAGATGAGTTATGTTTTCATGAAAGATGAGTTCTTTAGATTTATTAGCAATTTCTCTTGTTGCAACCTCCTCATCACTAGAGTTAAGTGTCTCAAATTTTCTTCCTCGGTCTTACTGAAGATTAGTATATCTTCTAGATACACAATCACAAACTTCCCAATGAAATCCTTCAAGACTTCATTCATCAATCTCATAAAATTACTTGGCACATTCATCAAACCAAATGGCATGACAAGCCATTCATATAGTCCTTCATTCATCTTGAATGTTGTCTTCCATTCATCACCTTCCCTCATTCTAATCTGATGATATCCGCTTTTCAAATCAATTTTTGAAAAACATTGTGCTCCACTCAAGCAATCCATCAAGTCATCCATCCTGGGTAAAGGAAATTTATACCTGATGGTGATTTTGTTTATAGCGCTCGAGTTTGTACACATTCCCCATCCACCATCCGTCTTTGGACTTAACACTGTTGGTACAACACATGGACTCAAGCTTTCTCTAATCAACCCTTTGTCCATCAAATCTTGGAAATCTTGGACCAAGCACTCTTTGTCCATACCCTTGCTTAAAATTTCCACGATTAGAATGATTGTAACTTTCACTGATAAATATCCCTTATGAGATCATAAGTTTGATTCCTTGCATGTCTCTCATTTTCACCATGAAGAGGCCTCCTTATATAAGCTTGGAGAGGCCTAACCACCTTAGCGATTCTTGAAATAGGTTGAGGATATTTCTCCATTAGTTGTGGATCCTCCCTAACATCCAACCTTGACCTCAGATTCAAATCCAACTAACTCCAGAGATGAGGGGGATTTATCCCTAATTTTCCTCAACAGTCCAAAATTCTCTCAAATAGGCCAACGCTCCCTCAAAATGGGGCACATAGTGTTTCAACACTCCCCCAAAGGAGGGTAGGGAGCACTAGCACTCCCTGACAGTGGGTAGGGGAGCGTTGGCCTCCAAAAATGACTTTTGAGTGGTTTTTTCCATAGTAAAAGCTTTGTACTCTTTGTCAAGTGATTTCTCCTTCTTAAAATAGTCTTTGAAGGTGTCTTAAGTGTTCTTATAATTTCGTTTGAGACACGACATAGGAAAGGTGACTGTATAATGTTTTCGACACGTGCGACACTTAAGGCTAAAATGTGACACTTGTGACACTGGTAATGATGACAATAGGTCATCATTGTAGTGAATAATTTAGATGTGTAACAAAATTACTCCTGGTATAAGGTCAATGTGATGGCTTATACTTTTTATGGGAGGCAACGAACAAGGTAAGTCGTCCACCACTATATCAGAAAAATTCTCCAGCAGTTCCTGAATCTCCTCAAGTAAAACATCTATTGAGGTACTGGTCAAGATGACTCTAGGTTTTCTTACCACAACAAACTGCATGTCTTCTTGTTTCTTGACTTCATCTAGAAGTTCCTTCCCACTCATGAGAAGTATATTATTTATTGCTTCTTCTTTCACCTTCTTGTCTTCAATTGGCAACACCATATGCATCCTACCATTCTTCTCCAAGATATAGGTGTTATTTCTTTCGTCATGGACAAAATTTATGTCATATTGCCAAGGCCTCCCCAACAAAATATGACAGACATTCATGGGAATTACATCACATAATATCTCATCTCTATAACCCCCTATCTTAAATTCAACTAAACATTGTTTGGTGATTTTTACATGATGTCCTTTTTGAAACCATGAGACTTTATACGGGCTTGGATGTGCAATTGTCTCCAATTCCATCTTCTCCACCATATTTGTGGATACTAGATTATCCATTATTCCACTGTCAAGCATCACCTTGCATACCCTATCCTTGGTCTTGCAAGCAGTTCTAAACAAATTGTTCCTCTGCACTAGATTCTCCATCTCTTTCTCTAGCTTCAAGATAATTTTCCTCATCATTAAGGATCTTCTTCCTTCTACATCTTCTGCCTCAACATTTTTCCTTTGTGCTTCTTAAATGTGACCTTCTCCTCCTCCATCTCTTTTTCTATTAGGACATTCCCAAGACTTTTGTCTGATCCTTCCACATACAAAACACTTTACTTCACCTCCTCTACCTCTTCCTCTTCCTCTTTCTCGCGAAAAAGTATTCCTATCAGGATATTGTATTCCCTGTGAACTTCCTCCCCTTTCTGGGTGATTATGAGGCTTCTTTTCTTCATTCTTGGGCTTCTGTACTCTGTCTTGGGAAATTTCTTTGCCTCTACTCTGACTTCTACCTCTTCCCCTTTTACCTTGCTTTCGGGCCAATTTCTCTTCTTCCTTCAAAGCAATCCGATAAGCATATTCCACATTTTTTATTGTCACCATGCTCATCTCATCTTGAATCTCATATCTCAGGAAATTCATATATCTGGTGACCTTTTCATCATCACTCTCATGATGACCTACTCTGATGTTAATTCTATAATACTCCTCAGTGTATTCCTTCAGTTTCATCCTTTTCTATCTCAAATTCTACATTCTTCGAAACAGATTAATTTGGTAATCTCTGGGTATGAATTTGTCTTTCATCTTTGCTACCATCATGTCCCAGCTTTGATTCATTTTTTTCCTGTGCAATGCTTGTCAGCCTGCAGTTCATCCAACCACAGTGTTGCATGTACTTTCAATATAGTGACAATGTGTTTTACTTTCTTGTCCTCTTTGATATCCTCATAGTCGAAGTATTTATCCAGAGCTCTAAACCAATCTAGAATCTCCTCAACGTCCAAGTTTCCTTCATACATCGGGATGTCCATCTTTGCTCTGGCACCTATTCTTGCAACAACTTTGAATATATGTTCCTCTACAACATCTTCGGCTACAACTTCTTCTTCATGTCCTTCTTCTTTCTCTCTTTCAGCCTCACTGATATCTCAAGTATCAAGAGTTTGTCTTTGTGATGTCTCCATAGCATCTAACCGAGCACGAATTTCTCTCATTTCCCTTTCCATAGTTGGATCGAGCATCATTATTTCTTGACGTCTTCTTGGTGGCATTGTTTCAATCTATCCACATAGAATTCAAATAACAACTTGCCTTTTGTCCTCTTTTTCTTACAGAAAACAATGATTGTAAGCTCTAATACCACCTGATGTAGCACCCCACCTCAGCAGGGCTTGTTTACCTCCCAGTCTTTGGATATTCATATTACTCCCAGCCGAAATGAATCTTTAGTTCCCACTGGAACCTTTAATGCATATAAAACCACGAGTCATTTTTAGAAGTTATGTCTGTGCGAAAAAGCACTAGGCGTGAACCTCCACTCCACGTGACCATTGGCGCAACTATAGACTTAACCCGAAAAGGTGTTTCAGATTTCGCAACTTCACAATTTATATTGTGAGTCCCTTGACTCCTATTCCTGAAACCCCAAAAATGGCTAAAGGTCCACTAGCTCCTCCCTTATGCTTCCATCATATGACCTCCAGCCAAGTCCTGGGGCTTCACCTCTGAGTGCGTCGAGATTTTGTGACTCGTGAGTTCCCGATACAACGCTTTTACCCTTTTTCTGAAGCCCTAACTTGCGACTTCCTCTCCTCAAATCGACAGTCTTGATCCTTCCACGATATGATGGTCCATATCCTTCCTTCGTGAAATCAAAATTTCACGAATCGAGATTTCGCGGCTCACGACTTCGAGTCAAAACTTCCTCCACACTTCCGAACTCCCGAAATACCGAAATTCAAAGCACCAAATCAATGGCTCTCGTTCCTCCAGATTTGACGGTTGTTATCTCTTCTGAGATTTCTATTGTTGAAATACTCTCACCTTAATCTCCCTGCAACTCCACTGAATCCAACAGTTCACAGATATCGACACTCATCCCTCCGAGAATTTCCATTGTTCGTTCAGGCTCTTGATAACTCCTTTCTAAATAACTTACTTCAACTCATCTAAGCTTGAATTCTTAGAGGATACTTCAACCTCACCCTTCATTCGAACTCCTAGAAGTCTATATCTTTCATGAGCTTGAACCTTGCTACAAACTCAAGGATTCTAAGGAATCTTGCATGCACTCCTTGCGACCTTCACGATAATCACTGATTATCTTAAATCTCCCAACTCTACGCACTCCTTGCGATAGAAGTTCTTAAACCAATCACTTGGTTGGGAAAATTCTAAGACTCGACCTAGCCTGCACACACCTTTCACAGCTTTGTGCTATACTTTCACTTCCACGAGTATAATATCAACGATATCTCTCCTGAGCTTTTCTGAGATGAAACTCAGAATCTTTCAACGCACTCCTTGTGTACTTTCACTGCACTCCTTGCAATAATTTATTAGGAAGAGAAACATCTTAACCTCATACTCTCCCTCTCACGGACTTCATATATTCAACATGAAATCACACACATACACAACATTGAAACGAATGCACAAAAGAGTATATAAGAAAACTTTAAACATACCATTCAATAGATGTAAACAAAATTCATAGAACCCCATGAAGTTGGATCAAATAATTCTCCTATTAATCCAAGTGCATATGTACATGGTTTCTATAACAACATCTATCTACTCATACAATTTCTACAACCTCTGTTTTTCTCTACTCTCTTTCTCTACAACTTAATTACAATGAGAATAATAATAAAATACATCCAAGGGAGACCTCTTAAGTTTTCCCTCCTACAACTCTAAGATATCTTATCAAATTAAAGATTACAACTACTTTACATTGACTACATTAATTGCCTACAACCAACAGATGAGAGAAATGCTCAAGATCTGCGTTACAATCCCCAAATCATTTAAGAGCACTTATGTTCCTCCAGATATTACATTAATGTGGCATCCTTTGAATTTCAAAATATCTTCAAAATGTGCATTGGTGCATATCCATTTGTTTTCCACGTACACTTGTTGGCGATGCTCCTGCATCAATTTTGGGCCAAACCATGTACTTTTTTGTAATATATCCCAAGTAGATCCTTTGATTCTTAGAGATAGCTAGAATAATAGCTTATCCTTTTGGGGATCTTGTTATTTCTAGGTTGGTTTCCACCATTGATAGTCTCATTCTACTAGAAACATTGTCTTGTAACCCATACTTGTTGTATGTTCCCCTGTAGAATTATTTGACGACATTAACTCATCATCTTGGTCCTTAAGACTTGAATTCAAAACGAGATAACATGTTGAGTAAGAAATCCCATTGATCTATCCATAGCCCTCCCAGCTTCATATCTTATGCCTTTTTCCCCCCTTTAGTATAGAGAGAACTAATGAAAACTATGGTTAGCATATTCCATGGAGAAAATACATGTTCTCCAAATTTTTGCAACAAAATCATCAAATATTTTGTGTTCACCACTATTGTCTATCCATGGGACCTCACCTATTCTAATACTTTGACAATTACCTATTTTCTAGACCAAATATTTCCAAATTAGTGGAAAATTAAGGATCAAGGATTTCCAGCTTATTGAGGCTCCTAAATTTCTTTTTATCTTGGTGCAAATATAATCTTAAACATATAGGGGCTTAATTTATTTTATAGTTATAGTCTCTTTCCATAGATCTTGTTGTGTGATTAGCCTCCAAAGTCTCTTTAAGCCAAATCCCATAACCCTTGATATCACAAAAGACAAATATTTGGACATCGCATTTCAATGCAATGTGTCAAGAAATCAAAGACACCTAGTATTGATTTATCAATGTCAACCCCCTCCTTTACACCTCCGAAAATGTGATTAAAAAATGTGTCCCTATAGTCACCTAACATTATTATTGTGCTCATATATTTCCCCTTCTATAATTTCCTCTATGCCATAGTATGCCTATGTAAAATTCTTCCTCTATATTTTCATTTACTTCCCAGTTCTACTTGCTGGAATATGGATAGGAAGAAGTAGTGCCATGTGACAAAGAGGAATGGAAGATTCCACTAAGCCCTCCTTTTAATGAAATTCGATAGATAATGAAATTAATTTAAAATTCATCAATGAATGTCATGTTCATTTACATATTCAACGGTAACCCCATCGAGGTTTATGAGATTGGAAGATCTCCGTAGAGAGAAAAAATTATATAATTAGTGTGTACCTTGGTGAACACTTTTGCATATTCACATGATATTATATGGGCCAAGAAATATTATTGAAAAAGGAGATTTAGAGAGTAGAAAATGTAGCAACAAATAGGACTAATAATTTTCTAGTGTTCAAGAATCATTACAATGAAATTAGAGGGGGTTTATGGCATGATGTGTAAGCCTTTTAGACAACCCTATGTTTGGATTTTGCATTGATTAGTAATCAACGGTTAAAGTTATTGGAGTCATGTAACTTGAGTGGGAGTGTGTTCCAAGAAAAGTAATTGAAGGATTCTTAATCAAGTTGTAAAGGAAGTGGTTGACTACAACCTAAAATCCAAGTTTAAGATTCACAACCATTAGGTTATGTAATCGACAAGAACTATAGAAACTAGTGACCCACAACAAAAAAAAAAATGAATATCGGAAACCCAACAATGCATAGAATTGAAACCTCACAACATATCATTGTGTAAACTAAATACTTACTATCTAAATTTGGGGAGCTTGGAAAACCAACATCCTTGTAGGAATACAGAACACGCAATACAAAAACAAACTATAAAATCTTACAATGAAATTTCATGAAAGGTATGATTACCATAAGACAACACTAGGGAAGACAACATTATACAAGCAAAAAAATAAAAAATATGGAATTATACTAGACCAAACTACATAATTAATACCTAAAATGCAATGTGTCAAGAAATAAAACAAACCAACACACCAAAAAATATAATGTTGATGAAGACAAGGAAGAACAATCATATCATTTGACAAGTGTTACCATGATTTTAATAGTATTGCAGATTTGATGTATTTTAATGTATTTAAATAAACAACCTTATATCCAATAGAGAGTAGTGATACTTTCAAGATATTTACATAACTTAAGGCATGACCTAACACCATGTTTGTTATTAGGACCAAATTTTACGGGGCTTGGGATAAGGTGGTAAGCACTTCATACCGGAGCATAGGTGTCTTATACCTTAATCAAATCAGTCTTATTGAGGCTTGTCATTGCTATTGTATTTTATGCATATTGAATGTGTTCATTATCACCATTCTCACCATTTGTTGTACTTTATCCTTAATATAATTAAAATAATGAGAGGTCTTTTAGAAAAGAAAAAACATGTTTTGAAAAATACCCTCTTCGAGTTTTAAATATATGATCTTTGACATTTCTAATTATCCCATGTCTCTTTATTCTTGCAAGTGAGCTTGTGCTAATCCTATCAATAGTCTTGACTTACAATTGAAAGTCATCACTGTCATTTCAAAGGTAGATTACATTGAAAGGGATAAGGTTGAACATTATGCATTACCAAATGTATTATGTATCTTTTAACAATCAAAGCACTTTGCCTTCAATTCTAATTTAAACTTAATTTTCAAATTTTCTTACAGTTCATTTCTCATTGATATAATCAGTTGAATATCTTGAAGAAATGATATTCATATGTTTCTTATTACATTTAATGTGGTGTGGTGTTGGTACATGGAAGCCTTCAAGATGTATTTATTTGGTGACCTTGTCCATGTTTGATCTGTAATTCCATATTTTCTTCATAGTGAAACTTTTCTTATGGAAATTCCATATCATCTTTGTCCACTTTGTTCCATCTTCATAAATTTTACATCTTTTGTTGTCCAATGAATCCTCCACATTGCACCCTTTTTGTATTTTGGCATGCTTCAATTTTTTTTCTTTTTTTATTCATTTTCTCCTTATATTGATCCATGCTTCCTAATTAGCCTCACCATATTCTTTCTAAAAATTGTATCGGTCCTTCCAGTTGACGAGGACATTAAAATCATTCTCACTAGTACTAGAGACAACAACATTGTTTGATTAAAATCTATGTTTTCCTTTCTTTAGGCTTAAATTTTCTTCTTTTGAAGATAAGTACCTCCTAAAAATCACACTCACTATATTTTTTATCATGTACAAGGAATCAATCCAATCTTGAATTTCCCTTTTTCTTCTTGAACTTTGAGCAGAAGGAATCAAGTAAAGGAGGTCAGTGTGATGAAGAACCGATGACATTTCCTTTATTCAAAAACTCTATTACTAATCTACTCTATTGAGTTTTCTCATAATGGTCCTGTCATTCTTCCTCCCTTCGTGGTAATATTTGTCTGTCAATAGAAAATTGCAAACTTTCCAAGTTGAAGAAACCAAAAAAAAGAATAAAAATAAAAAAAACCTTGAAACAATAAAATGAAGTTGTAGGTAACTTATCATTGCCTAAAATAATAATTACAATAAGAATTTTGTATAATGGACTTCAAGATGTTCAATAATTCTCGCATTTGTAGCATTCATCTTATGTAAATAACCTAATATGAGTGATTATGGAGTTTGGTTGATTGTTCAACCAGGAAGCCAAATTTGAGTTAGGCTTACTCCAATGACAGTTAAATCACATCAAGGAGAATGTTGGGAACTGATAAGTATAAACATTCATGTAACATATTTGAAGAACTCATCTTGAAACCATTACCTTATCAATGCTTCTCTTATGTGTGCACCACTCGGAATGATTATGGAGTTGGTCAAATTTGCAAGGTTATCAAATATTCTCAATTGCATCCCAAAGAATTTCAATCCACCGTGTTATTCTATCATATTTGGATACTTGGATATAAGTGTTTTCTCAAATGTGAGCTATTTATTCTTGTGTAATACAATCATATATGTGCATAATTCTTTTAAATGTTTCAATTTCCACAAATGACACTTAATTTCACAAATAACAGTTAGGACCTATGTTACATTCTTACAAAGAATACTATTCCACTAAAGATCTCAATTTACTACTTAATCACTTTGGTACTTCTTTACTAATAATGTTGATTCATGGAGTTCTTCTCCTTATCTTTCCAATTTTATCCCTTCCCTCTTGGACCAAGAAGTGGGTAATGTAGAATTGTATTGTGCAATGATAATCGTGGACCAATTTCACAAATTGTATTGGCATATTGAAAGGATCACATATTCAGATCAAACAATAGACAAATATAGATTTTAGTTTTTAGATTTAAATAAAAGGCATGGAGACATAATTATTCACTTGAGGACTGAATAAAAAACTCAAAGGTATGATATTTTTCTTCTTCAGTTTTTATACATTCACACAATTAGAATAGATTCATATCCCACATTATATAAATCATAGGAGACTACCACGAACATGAAGGCATATAATCCTTTTCCTTTCATAATTTTTTGATGACGGGTTTCATATAATTGTTTCCTTTCAAGAACAACTTCACTTAGAATACAAATCGGGGATTCCCATTGGTTTTGATTGATGGAATCCCCCCCCCCAAAAAACAAGTGTTTTGCCTCTTAATTGTTCTACCATGTCAATGGCATTGTATCTAAAGAAAAGAGAAAAAAAAAATGAACTTGAGATAGTATCATTATTAAGATAATTTCATACAAATTGACTAACCACCGCACTTCTAGGAATTGATCTAGTGGACTAACAACCACCCTGGGAACATGGGAATAATCACCCACTCAAGGTGATGTCGATGGTTTGGAAGTTTACTAACACATGAAGTTTTTGGTATAATGGAAAACCTTAACATCGTATCATATCCTTGGCCCAGTATCAATTCCCTTGAGTTATGTCATGGGGGGGTATTGGACTAACCGACACACCTACAAGAATTGATCTTGTGAACTAACTGGAACCCTCGGAACATGGGACTAACTACCCACTCAAGATTATGTTGTTGGTTTGGAATTTTACTAACACATGTGGGTTTTGGTGTAATGTAAAACCTTAACATAAACAACCTACCCTACATTGAATGGGATACTCCTACAACTCCTTCAGCAAATTGAATGTGTTAACTAATAAACTATACAGTAGAACTGTAGAAAAGAGGATGATGAGCATTAATTATTTTTATCTATAACTAAACTTGAGACAACATACATTGTAAGAAAAATGAATGGACAAAGTCATTAGCAAGATAAGAACTAGTTAAGAGAACCTACACTCTAAGAAAAATGAATGATATAGTCCTACAACTGTTGAACACATCGACCACACTTAGAGGGGGCGGGGTGAATTAGTGTGGGGATATTTTCAAAACTTTTCCCCTTCACAAAATTCTTAGTTAGAAATCACCATTCACTCATTACTTATTACTTTCATTCATAACCAGTAAAATGTAAATATACATCAACAATAGATAACAACAACATATATCATCAATAAACCATCACCACAAGGAACACAAAGAACACAAGATGTATGTATAATTTTATTTTTATTACGGACTACAATCCTTGGGTTATCAACAACAACTGAATAGAGTACAACTCTACAAGAGCATCAACTCTATAATGAAAGACTCAACTAACACACTCAACACCAACTGAGATGAGGCAACAATCCTCAATAGATACCAATCTGTCAACAGGTACGTGAATTGTCGGTAGTGCAACACGCATATGTATGCGCCCTATCAATAGTACAGCTCGCGTATGTATGCGGCTAGTCTGTACTACAGCCTGCGCATCTCTTCTGAGTTACTTAGGGTTTTTGTAACAACCATGGTTAAATAGTTGCATAAGGTTTATTGAGTATAGTTAATCAAATAATTAACTGTCTTAATGTGTATAAGTTAAGTAATGATTAACTACTACTAATAATAATTATTTATTTATTTATTGTTAATAAATGTTGATTGATTAATTAATTGATTACTTAACACATTCAATGATTTGGGGAATGAATTAAAGGGGCTTAATAACTTTAAATTATTTATTTTAAGACTTTACGTATGCGGGGGGAAATGAAGCATTAAATGGAGGATAAGGTAATAAAGGGGAAGGATAAGGTAATAAAGGGAAGGATAAGGTAATTAATGGAGGGTAGGGAGTTGGTGAATGGGGGGAGATATGACTGGGAAGAGTTCTACGGGAGATTATCATGAAAAATTGGAAGGAGAGGACGGTATTTTGGCTGTTGGATATTTTCTGGTTTGGATTTTGGTTTTGGAGTTTTGGTGAACCATTGCAGGGGCACCAAGTTGTTGGGAGTTTTGGGCTCGAGGGATAGGATTCCTTACAGTATCTTGGAGCTAGGGAGCCGGACAGGCTGCTCCTAGCTGGCTGGGTGGTTAGTCGGTTTGGGCAGGGTTCAGTCAAAGCATCAGGCTGAGCAAAGCAGCAGAGAGGACAACCAGATAAGAGGGAATTTAGCATCAGGCAGAGGTATTTTTATTTATGAATTTGCAGGGTTATGTGGATGATTATGTAATTTATTTTCATGATGTGGATAAATTTAGTTTCTGCTGAATATTAAATGCTGATATAAAGATTAATGAATTATTTATGCGTTGAAAGAAAATCTATGTTTAATTGTATGAATGTTTTTAGGCTTAATTAGATTTGGTTCCTACACATGGTATCAGAGCGTGTGTTTGAGAATTGGGACCAAAGGTCCACCTACCCACCCATCTTCTTGACTCTGGAAAAAAATCTAAGCTATGTGTCCTATAAATAGCCCTAAAACCCTCTAACCATAACCAGAAATAACCATGAAATGTTTAGTTTATAAACATTTCATGAACTTGTTCACCTGTAGGAGAGACATTAAAACCTTAAAAGGGGATAATAAACAGAAATAATAAGATATATAAATAATTTATACATCAAGATCATATATAGGTTATTCAAACAACCTATATGCAACCTGCAAACAAGGGAACCAAGCCTATTCAAGCCTGGCCAACTAAACCCTAAAAAAAAAAAAAACAACAACAATAATGTTCCGATTATCTATTATATATATATATATATAAAATATTGGACATGCAGCAAAGAAACCCTTAAAATCCATGTGCATGGTATCTACCATACTCTCAAACCCTTGTGAACATTTTGGGAACTCTTGTAATAACTTGAAGATATATATAAAAAAAAAAACTTAATAGGAATTTTGGAGTAGGTGAGATAGTAGCAGGAAAGAGTCCCGAGTCCTGCAGACCTGTTCTATTCTTTAATATCTACTCCATCCACATGTTCACTTGTAAAATCCACCTGTCCACTTGTAAGAATAATTAATAGCAAAAAAAAAAATTATACAAAAGTTAAATGATAGAAATATAGGACCAAACACGAACCACGAGCTGCACGGAGCTACCATGCTTTATCCCTGTCAGGTTGACGATGGATCCAACAATAGACCAACACTGTATTGGATCTGTCACCTCAGAAAACTTCCAGTGCTAGATCTTGTCTGCACCGTCACTCTGGAAGCTTTTGTTTGACATCCACCATCTGATTGCTATCAACACATCAATACTCATAACAAATTTCTTTCTGAATTTTCTGGTGCAAAAGTAATAGGGCTAGTTGCATTTGTAGCAGAAATGGGATTTAGAAGTTAAGCCTGTGTTATCACTGACTCTGGTTGCACCCCTCTATTCTCTAGTATATAATGGAGAATAGCTAAGATCTTGATCCCATTGTCCCTTGATGTAATAGCCTGCAGGGAACCTCCTTTATTGAAAGAGAGAAGGGAGGACCCAACAAACAACCCTCGGTGATAGTGGTTGAGAAGATATTGATATTATTTATGTCCCAAAACATAATTTGATATTCATCTCTGGCTGATAGGAACCTATTCTTTGTTGTATCAAAATTCACCATCTCTGAGGACCAATTCTAAATGAGAGAATATATCCACTTGAATTCTCCTTCACTTTCATTTGAATCACCTAAGTATGACTCTCCATCTTTGGTTGTACCATGTGTGAAAATCCTCAGCTCGATATGCCTGTGTATTTGAAGTTTTCTTGCTTCTGCTCCTTGTAGAGGGTTCCATTTCTCTTTCCAAGTTTCTCTCTAATCCCCAATGCTTGTTCATCAATCGAAAGATTAATACGGGTCATCAATCAGCATAGGAATGAGGAGAAGCGTTGAGTTTTGGCAATCATTTATATGTTTTGGCAATAACAGCCCGACACCAAGTTAGCGCTCCAGACTGAGCACCCAAACCACAAGGAAGGAGCCCATGAGACAACAAATATGCACCAAGCCACAGGGAGGAGCTGGAGACCAAAGGCCACAAACAACACATGCGCGGAGTACCACAAGCAATATTTCTTCGCCAATCAATCAATACACAACACAAAGCCCATCGAAAAGTTCCAAGCACCAAGCCCACGATACCATTACAGACATCTCATCAGCGCCCAGCCACGACAGAGGAGTCGTGCTGCACACACACAAAAAAAAATATTATTACCAATAAAAAAAAAACTGATATCTCCACGGCTAGAAAACCCAAGCTCACCATTGTAAAGAGACCCCATATCCAAGAGAACTTTAGCCCACAGTGAGTCCTCCCACGAAGAAAGAGGGTAGGAATGCAGCGAAACCTATGTCGAGGCTGAGTCGCCGGTGTTATAACCCTAAATTGCACCATCCATGCTTACCTGGCATCAGGCCAACTCATTGCCTTTCATTGCCAAAGCCATGCTGAATAAAACCTTGAAAAACCTCTTAAATTAAGTAACCCGCGCCCTAACCCATTATTGGGCGCGTTGGAACGCTGGCAGGCCTTATACTGCATGCGTTGGAACGCTGGCTTGCCCACTACAGCCCGCGTTTACCTAACAAAGCACAAAAACAGGAAAGTTGTCGATGGGATGAAAAGCTTTGGGTCAGTTAACTGGAACTCCCAACCATGCATGGCTGAGAGTTCATCCAAAACTATAGCTCCTTCTAGCCTATAAAAGAAGGGGTAGGGGTACTATTTGGAGGAGGAAAATCATAGCAAAGAAACTCTGCCCAATTGTCGAATCCGTTTTGTCCCAACCCTTTAGCCTTTCCTCAAGCTTTAGGAGAATTCAAGCAGAGCAGTTGGAGGAAAAAGAAGAGGAGGAACCCAGGATCAGGATCAAGGAACAGTGGCCGATCTCTATTATCATTGTAAGTTGATTCATATTGAGATTAATAAAGAAGATTTTTCCAGTCCCAATGCATGAGTTTTATATGTTTTATTCGATTTATGCTTAATCTCTAACCCTCTAGTAGAACAATAACATGCATGTGTAGTGTTTTGTCTTGATTGCAGGATTGCCTTTGGAAGGAGCAGCAGAAGCAAGAGGATAAAGCACAACGGAGGATATACACCAAACGTCGATAAAAAGGTTAGTAGGTTCTTTCCATGTTTGCATGTGAAAAAGGGTTTTAGGTTTGGGGTAGAAGGTTAAAAGTCAGTTCTTAAGGGTCATGATCTGCATACAAGTTCAGCCCTAGCTTGTTAGTCCATAGGGTATTATTTCCCAACAACAGAATTGGTGACTCCACTGGGGATATTACTCTTAGGGTTTCCGAATTTAAGTGAGGTTTTTGGGTAGTTTAAAGTAGTAGATTCTCTGTTTCTTTGTTTGTTTTGTTTTCTGTTAGGTCAAAGCTAGCAGGGAATCTGGTTCATAATACCAGTTTTTCCTTGACTGTCGCTTGACATTTATTATCGGGACACACAGAGGAACACGCGGCCTGCAGAAGGCCTGCACACGTGTAACCCGTGCCCTAACCTTATGTAGCCCGTGTTTGAACGCTTGCTGCAGTGGTTTCAGTAGCGTGTAGGACTAAGAAAGCTTGAGAGGTAGTCCCCTCCTCCTTGTCATAAGTTTACCTTCTTAGGGGGCTTTCTAAATCCTGTCTCGGTCTTGCTGGTTCACTGTCTTTTTTTCAGTCTGCTTTATTGGGTTTGATTTTGCATTTATTTTTTTCCTTTTCTGTTAAAGAAGAAGCATCCAAGCCTTTCAGAGACCCTGGTTGTCAATACTAGAGGCCTCTTTCATGTCTGGGCTGCCTGTGTTTGGTTTTATCTTAGCTTTTATACCTACACGCGGGTTGTTTCAGTTCAGCTTGCGGGTACCCGCACACGTTTGAACGCGTGTTGTCTCAGTGACACTCGCGGGCCTGTCAGGTTGCTTTTCAGTCTGGGTGGGACAATCATCCCCTCCTGTAGTGAGAAGTGTTCCTTTCAGGGTTTGGAGTCTAGGGTGCACAGCCAGTAAGTTAGGGCCTCATATCCTTAGCTTGTGTTTTACTTAGTTAATGTTTTGATAGAAAAGACTAGAGGAAAAATTCGTTGTTTTATGGTTTTTAGACAAGTGTTAGAATTGGTGATTTCTGGATTTCTTTTTTGCATCTCTGCTTTGATTCTTTTGAAATCTACGCTTTAAGCCAGAGTTATTGTCATCCTCTTGGTTTTGTGCTTGTCGTCATTTCCCCTTTGTTGCGTCATTTTGCAATTAAATAAATTTTTTTTTTTTCATTTTTTCATTTTCTTCTTGGTTTGAAGATTGTGTTGTTGCATCAGTAGCTAGGAAGAAGTCTTGTTTCATAAGTTGTTTGCAGTGCATTTAGCGTATAAGTAGCTCGCAGATTGAGCGAAATTCCTTGATGTTTTCTGCATGAGATATTAGAAAATTCAAAAAGGAAAAGAAGTCTTTCTTGTCGAAAAGTTGTTGGTTTTGCATTGTTTGTAAAAGTTTTTGTTTCCAAGCATTTCTTGTTCATTTTGCTTTGAGTCTTTACACACCATCAGTTTCACTTTCATACCTTGTGACTTAAAAAGCCCATTAAAAGCAACGCTAATTAAAAATGGCTAGACTTTTTGTTTGTAGGGTACATACACTAGCTCAAGACTAGGGCCTTGGAATAGGTTGGAGAGTAAATTCTCCAAGGCCACTCAAACCAAACATTGGAGTCTGTCCATAGGGAGTGTAGAAGTCCAGTTACGGAAATTCATTCAGTACCCCCCTCTAACACAGGGGCTAAACATGAGGTCGTGTAAGGAAAGGTAGCGGAGATAACCCCTCCAAAGCTGGACCGAGCGTAGTGGAGAACACATATCGAGAATTTGTTGAGGGATTCCGTCATTTGCATTTGCCACGGGGCTTTGTGGGTCTCGAATCCGTTCGAGGTCCTCAGTTGTCTTCCGGACCATTTTCTCTTGATACCCTTGACAGGTTTCGGGCTTGATACCCTGCTCATTGTGGTCTACCCGACTATCAACTGTACCCGCCTGGTGACTGTTCACGTGCTGGCAAACTAGTTGCCAATCTTTTCTAGGGACATACACGGGTGACTGCGGGGGTATACTGCGGTACCTAGGACAGACATCGGGCCACGCTTTGCAAAGTATACCCAGAGGGTGCTTCCGTATTCAAGTTTCACTTGCACCGGTAAGTTGCTCTAGTGTTGGTTGTTGTAACTGTTCTTCAAAATAGTTAGTACTTGCTTGTTTTATCTCATAGGGGCTTTCTTTTAGTGTGTGTTAATGTTTGTTCGTGTAGAATACCTTAGTGTGTCGTGAATCTTCTCACACAGTGGAGGATTCAGAGCTCCGTCGATCATGAAGGATTCTGGGCCTGCCGCCGGTGATACTGGAGCCACCCCCACCACCATTGAGGCGGAAGCTAGACCAACGAGGGTCTTTCAAAGCAACCAGGTTTCAAACCATTGAGCCCGAACAACTCCCAGAGGACTCGACCGCCAATATTGGATTGGTTGAAACCTCAACCACTGATACTTGGCCGGACATTATTGTGCCAATTCAATTTTACGAATGCATGTCAGTGCCTAACCCAGTTATGGAACCAAACTATGTTACGTCCACTGGGAATTCTTCCATTCCCATCACTGTTGCTACCACAGGAGAAGCTTCTCCTAACTTACCTTTGTCGACGGTCCGGGCCACCATGGTCCCGGCCGCAACTACGTCGCACAGTGGACCGACCCCATCTATCGCGGCGGCCACACCTCCTTACACACCTAGTGCGACAGGCCCACCGTTTTCATACGGTATGCCTAGTTCGGGTACAAGCCCTGTACTCACTTACTCCACTTTACAGACTTTGGGTCTGGGGGCAGGGAGCTCTAATGCTCCCTGGCAAGGTCAACTTGGGGGCATTCCTATCCCTTTCAACGCTTTTCCTTACACTGGAGGTCACATCCCTCCTTCGTCCCCTTCGCTTGGTGGTCCGCATCATCAGTCCGCTGGGCAACCTGCACACACAAGTTCATTTGGAGCTGGGAGTCAAGGAACACCTACGCAAACTCAGCAGGTAGGTTCGTCACCATTTGTTTGGAACAGGACGTTTGGTAATAAAACTTTCGCATCCACTGCTTTCCCATCTGGGGGCACACCCATTTTTGGACAGTCTACGCCGGCACAGGGTACTATTCCTGCGCTGGGGGCACATATACAAGGACCTTGGAACTCAGGACAAGGATCCATTCCTTCCTCTGGAATGTCGATCTGGGGTAATTCTTTCCACAGTCAATGGAACCCCGGACAGACTTCTATGCCTCTCCCGTCGGTACCGGCATGGGGTAATCCTTCCCAAAGTCCGTCGAACACGATGAACACCCAACATCCTATGTCCTTCATGGGGAATCAGCCAATGATGTCTCCTCAGATGCAAAACCCTTACGCTGGTCAGGGCCATGGTTTCTACTAGAACCCGGGCCAGCAGCCAAACTTTTTCTAGCAACTTGGTGCCAGTCAAACTCCAGGACCCCTTTATCCAAGCTATCAGCAGCAACCAAAACTACCATTCTTAGTGACGTTACACTTGCCAGATTTGACACGGTTGTTAAATGATCCTATCTGTCATGATCCACGTTGGCCTCCTATGCCAACGAAGTTGCCTTCGGACATTCCAAAGTTCGAGGCCAAGCCTAACGAATATCCAGGTGATCACGTGACTACTTTCCACCTTTGGTGTTCATCGAACTCACTAAAAGATGACTCTTTCCAGTTGTGATTGTTTCAACGCACTCTTATTGGGAGTGCCGCGAAATGGTACATAGAGCTTGATCGTTCATGATACTCTTCTTTTGGCGAACTAGCGATGGTCTTCCTTAACCATTTCCAGTTACCTGTGAGATATGACGCCGGCACAGAGTTGCTAGCCAATTTCGAGCAGATAACAGTGGACCATATCTCGGATCACATTCGAGAGTGGCAACACTGAAAGAGTCTTATAAAAGTACCAGTCCCACCAGTGTTCCTGTTGGAGTGGTTCATTAAGTCCTTGGTCCCACAGTTGTCCAAAGACGTCGCAACGTTCGGAGTTTTCTCTGAAGAAGACGCCATTATGTGGGCTCAACAGTTTGAGCTCATCTATTCTCAGTCCGGTTTGTTATACAGCATCTTCCCAGATGCACCATGTTCGATACTGGATAAAACCAGACAGAGAGCTAGACCACATGCCGATGGTATCGTTGGTTCGGCACAAACCAAGCCCGTTGAGAAATTGACAAAACAATTGCAACATTTATCTATACAACACTCAGCGGCCAGCCAAACTACTGCTTTGGCTGCTCCTCCTACCCAAACGTCGAAAGTACACTCCGTGTAGACGACTAACCCAAAGGCCAACCAGCAACCTGAAGGGAAGAAAAAACAATGCAAGAAGGGTAAGGGGGATAAAAAACCAACTAATAATGCTGGTGAGGGCACCACAAAAAAGAGGAAGGCAAGGTATCCGTGCAACTTGTGTGCGGAAGACCACCCGACCCATCTATGCCCTCAACTTGCGGAGGCCCAGAAGTTTGTCACACAGCAACAACAAGTCGTGTTGACTAATCCCTTTCAGCATGGGAAAAATTTAACTCAAGCCTCTGCAAGTGGCGAAGGGGGCAGCTAGGAAAACTGCCCTCCTCCAAATAATCCCTCTTCCGCGAACGTATTTATGGTTAGAAGTGATGCTTTAATAACGACTAGAGCACACGATTATAGCAAACCAAGCGCCTCTAAGAAGGGCAAACAAGCCGAGATCCGATCTCTTCCTCTACAGATTGAGAAGAGGTTGGGTGAAACAATGACACACATTCCAAAGGGTGCGTTTAAGAGGGATTCTGACAATCCAAACGTAAGGGCCGCCCAGAACTACTCTATGGTGGAAGATTTATCACAAACCCCTTGTGCTATGTCTGCTTTGGAGGTACTCCAAAGTTGCCCTGCTCAGAGGAAAGCCTTGTTGACTGCTTTAGGCTCTACTGAGACCTGTAACCCGGGTACCATCATGTTAGATACGACTGATTTGAAACCTCATTTGCCTTACCACGTCGCATTTCAGATAGTAGTGGCTCACCCCACGAAAAGTTTTACATGAAATATCTACCGCACGGTGGTCGACGACGACACTTCGACTTGTGTGATGTCGTTAGCATGTTGGAAAGCCATTGGTCAGCCCGAGTTGTCTCCATCACCTACTCTCCTCACTGCATTCAACGGTCGTTCTTTCCAACCACATGGCATCATTCCTTCTTTCCCTGTGCAATTAGGGGGAAAGACCATGTGCGTCGAAGTAGAGGTAGTCAATGCCCCCATCGACTACAATCTCTTGTTAGGTCGTAGTTGGACTTATGCCATGCAAACGGTGGTCGCTACAATTTTCCAAGTCCTATTGTTTCTACATTAAGACCGGATAGTGACCATTGATCAATTGTCTTTCTCTCAGCCTGACCCAGCCTTGGGGGCATCCACGGTTCCCATGGTAGATAATCCTCAAGCCAGTGTCGTTAACATAGGAGTTGGTTTGTGCCCATATTTGATGGGTACTTTCGATTACCCACCTCCTCAAGGCGATGTTAAGTTTATATCGACTCACCACAAGGCTGAGATTTTCCATGTTTCGTCGTTCTGCACGAATTACTTTGAGGATCCGTGGATTCTTCCTTCCCCATCAGCCACGATGGATGCGACAGGGCATGCAGGTATGTCCACACCCTTGTCGGCCACTGAAGTAGCATACTCTTTGGTCCAGCAAGCTTCAATTACTCCTGATCCGACTCCCGCACAAGAGTTGGATCCACCTGTTGAGTCTATCTAGGCTCATGATTCTCTTGCCAACACCGATTCGTTAGATTTAGTCCTGCCTTCGGACGAAGCTATAATCGAAGCAATGACTGGTCCGGACAAACCCTGGGAAGATCTTCATCACAGATCATATTTCCTCCCAGAGTTACACCGAATAGAGGCAGGAGAATTCACTGTCACCATGACAGGAGATCATCCATGTCCCATTAACCTCTTAACTACTCAGGAAATTTACGCTGAGGGAAATATGGCGACTATCGCTGCAACCATACCTATCAACATCTCCTGGACCCCTGGCATCATGGATAATGTCTTCGTCGGAGCGGATTTATCCCCCGAAGAGATTCAGATTCTGCGACGTTTTTGCTTGGTCTTATGAGGAAATGCCAGGCATCGATCCGAAAATAGTTGAACATGAGATCACTACGTATCCTGATGCTAAGCCTGTTCGAAAAAAACTTCGTCCAGTTAATCCTAGGAAAGCAGCAGCCATCAAAGCTGAGGTTAAGAAATTTCTTAAGGTAGGGTTCATATACCCTATTCACTTAACTCAATGGGTGTCAAATCCCGTGCCAGTCGATAAAAAACAAGGCACGATTCGTGTTTGTACTGATTTCCATGATTTGAACAAGGCATGTCCAAAAGATAATTATCCAACCCCGTTCATCGATCAGATCATTGAAGAGTGTGCTGGTTTTGAATCATTTTCGTTCATGGATGGTTTTTCGGGCTATAACCAAATCCAAATCAAACCCGAAGACCAACACAAAATGACACTCATTTGTCCATGGGGTACATTCGCTTATCGTAAGATACCTTTTGGCCTAAAAAATGTTGGAGTCACTTTCCAGTGGGCCATGTCTTTTGCGTTTCATGACCTCAAACACATAGTCGAGGCCTATCTAGATGATTTAGCATCATGCTCTCACAAGCGGAAGGATCATCCTGGGCACCTCCGACTAATCTTTGAACGCTGTCGCTACTTCAGGATTCGCTTGAATCCCAACAAGTGCAGCTTTTGCGTCACGTCAGGACATATATTAGGTTTCATCGTATCAACCACAGGGATCATGGTGGACCCTCTTAAGGTGGAGGCAATAGTCCAGTTGCCCCCCCCACACACAATTTTACAACTTCAAAGTCTTCAAGGCAAGGCGAACTTCTTACGACGCTTCATCGCCAACTATGCTGAAATCACCAAGGGCTTCATGCATTTATTGAAGAAAGATGTTCCCTTTTTCTGGGATGAAGCAGCGCAACGCTCTTTCAATGCATTGAAACATGGTCTTACAACCACACCTCTGCTACGACCACCGAATTATAACAAGGATTTCCTATTATATCTGGCTACCGCAGAGTCAACCATAGGCATGGTTTTAGTTCAAGAAGATGATTTGTTTTCTGAATACGTGATCTATTACCTGAGCCGAGGCCTCGTAGGATTGAAACTGAATTATACCCATCTAGAAAAACTTGCGTTGGCAGCAGTTCATGCTGTTCAACGGTTCTGTCACTATGTTATGTTTCGCAAGACCACCGTCGTTGCCATCGTGAATCCATTCCAGTACATGTTGACACGACGTGTTATCGTCGTAAAAATCAGTAGATGGATGGTCATCCTCCAAGAATTTGAATTAGACTTCGTTTCAGCCAAGTCCAAAAAGTCATTGGTCTTCGCAGAACTTATTTCGGAGCTTCCGGTTGAGTCAGGTGACGTTGTTCCTGAGGAATCGCCTATCCGGAGGGATATGTTTTTGATTGAATCATCAGACCCCTGGTACAGAGATATACTGATCTATATCCAGACTTTGAAGTGCCCCACCTCTGCTTCTCGTGATGAGCGTTGGCGGATACGCCATCAGGCCAAGAACTATCTCATACTCAATGATACGTTGTATCGGAGAGGTGTCGACTGTATCTTGCGTCGATGTCTCACTCATGAGGAGGCCGTCATAGTGCTTAATGATTGTGATACAGGAGCTTGTGGCGGTCATTTATCTGGGTTGGCAACAGCCCAAAAGATTTTACGAGCAGGTTACTTCTGGCCCACACTTATTAAAGATTGTATCGAGTCGGTCAAGAAGTGCCATCTGTGCCAAATCTTCTCACGGAAGATGAGGGCACATCCAACTCCTATGTTTCCTGTCATCACAGTTGGTCCCTTCACCAAGTGGGGGATTGATTACACTACATGCAACCCCCCGTCAACCAAGGGGCACCGCTATATCATCGTGGCCGTCGACTACTTCACTAAGTGGGTCGAAGCTATGCCAACGTTTAAAGATGATGGAGAGACTGCAACTCTCTTCTTATTTAACCAGATTATAGCACGGTTCGACGTCCTGAGAGAGATTGTCACTGACCATGGCAGTCACTTTCAAAATCAAATGATGTCCGAATTAACATCAAAGCTTGGGTTACGACAAGAACATTCATCACCTTACTACCCCCAAGCCAATGGGCAGGTGGAAGCTGTTAACAAAACACCTAAGACAATGCTACAGTGAACCATCAACTCAGCCAAGTCAAACTAGCATTTGATGTTATACTCGGCATTATGGGCTTACCAAACATTAGTTAAGACTGCAACTGGTTTCTCACCTTTCCAACTCGTTTATGGGCTGGAGGCAGTCTTGCCCATCGAATGTCAAATTCCGTCTCTGAAATTGGCAATACAGTTATTGCCAGACACTTCTCCACTTGAAGAATGGTTAGTACACCTTAAGAAGCTTGATGAACAGTGTCGCGATGCGGCCCTGGCCAACAAGGCTCATAAGCATAAGGTTAAGTGTCAATATGATAGGTCTGTTAGTCCTTGGATTTTTTCTGAGGGCGACCTTGTCCTGGTTTACAACCAAGATAAGAACCCCCTGGGGGCAGGCAAGTTTAAACCCATGTGGTTCGGACCTTTCATTATTAAGGAGGTTTTAAAAAAGGGCGCTTATCGTCTGGTCGATTTTGAAGGGAATGCTTTGGCGGAGCCTAGGAATGGGCTTTACTCAAGAAGTATTACTCATAGCATGATTACTGTGGGTAACTTTTTGTAACATATGTATAGTCTTTGTGCTATTACTTTTTTCATTTCTTTTGGGAAAAACCGTGTTATGGACGTGTCATTGATGTTATCTTTCGTCACTGTGGCAGATGTCAAGTGAGTCCGAGGTGTTCATTGGGTATGCGGACGGTGCTAGTCGACACACGCAGAGGCTTGCCTCCGCAACTTGGGTAATCTTTACACCACAGGGTCAGTTGTTATCTTCCGGAGGGATATGCTTAGGCGACACCACAAATAATGTTGTTGAGTATAGTGCAGTTATTGAGTTGCTTCGTGACGCTTTGTCATTGAGTATCTCTCGTCTCCGGGTCTATCTAGACGCTCAACTGGTTGTGTTGCAGCTAAACAGAATATACCGAGTCCACGATCCGACTTTATACCGACGATTCCTTAGGGTACGTCTCTTGGAACGCAACTTTGATTATATTACATATTTTCATGTTCCTAGGAGTCTAAATCAAATCACAGATACTCTAGCTAATCACATTTTAGATTGGCATCTTGCTCACATATAAAAAGATCATGATCACAAACATGTAAGTGCATTTTTGTACACATAATCCATAAGACACAAAAAAGAAATAAAAACCATATATAAACATGATAAAATCCTCAGAGTACATAGATGGGCGCAAGCGCCTCAAAATGTGGGAACCATAATGAGTCACTAGGGCTTATGCCCTCAAAAAATATATACAATAAGGTGCTCATGGCACATAAAAAGTTTACAAGTATGCTCAGGGCCTATGGGCCCTGTTATAATCATGTACATCCTGATCTAAACGCTGAAACAATCGGACCCATGTCCGAGGTGCCCCCACAACATGAGTCTGCATAGAGGGTGGCAAGTCCTCTATCTCTGCCATGGGAACTGTGCGAGTGAGCACAGTAAAGTTCCGCTCAACCCGCCTAAGAACCCTCTCGGCCTCCCCTGCTAGGAGGTTCCCTGCCACTGCTGCTCCCCCGGCGGTGGCAGCTGCGGCCTCTAGCCGCGGGCGGCGCCTGTTCTGAGCATAACCGGCAGGTCGCACGGGTCCCACATCTACACGCAATACAAAAGTTCACCCATCAAAAACTCTGTTATACAAAAACATTATATATATATCAAAAAAGACATAAAAATTACATATGCAAACAAAAAAAACTAGATAGGTGGAGACTTACCCATCTCCCCTCGCTCCTCACCAGGAGGCACTGGTATCGCTGGATCTCTGGAAAAGTCGATCCCGGCATATGGGTAATCCTCGATCGCCAGAATCTGTCATGACATCCACGCAAATAAATCATCATTGAAGGCCTCGGTGGTCCTCCCACCACCCTGTCGCGGCAGCAACGCTGCCCATCTGCACACTGCAGGGAAAGTCGCCAGATGTCCTCGTACTGTCAGCCGAGGACTAAATCATGGAACTCTCTCAAAGAAAAATGAACACAGGATGGTCCTTAACCCGAAGTTCCCGTGTGTCCATTGTCGGCAATCAGTCAATTGCCTCTTCATGATCTCTAACAATGTGGTACTCCAATCGAAAATTTGTGCATTCATGCATTGAATTGCACAGTTCATCTGTGCGCGCGAAGCCTGATGCACGGCTACAGAGCCGGTAATCCGCCCAATGAGCGATAAAATAGTCTGCAGGGTGAGGTTGGTGATCCTACTAATGGGCACCAAAGAAGGTCTCAGATCGGTCCCAGCCTCGCAATACTCTGCTATCAACTCTGAGACTTTGCTCAGGCCCGGAGGAAAAGTCTGAAAGTTGACTGGTTCCCCTCTCCTCAAGAGGCTAGTCAAAAAGTGAATATCCTTAGTGGTGGGCACCACGGATTGCCCCTCTATCATGAAGGCCTCTGCATCAGGGTGCCAATAGTCAACCAGGGCGTTCATCAGCCTTGGTTGAGCGCGCATAAATGGACACAGAAAGAATTTCACTAACCCACACTGCGTCAGCATGGCCATAACATTCAGATCTGCAGCCACTGCCTCATTGGCAGCCTCATGCTCTCTCTCTCTCTCTCCACTGAACATACATTCTGCAAAAATCACAAGGCAAAAAGGGGGAGTTTAGATCTTGCACACTCATTTTTTCATTGCGCGGGGGTAACCCGCGGGCTGTCGAGGCGACAGTCGCGAGTACCCGTGCGCAGCTTTGACTCTGCGTGTGGGTACCTGCGGGTTGTCCCTGGACAACCCGTGTTTGGCTAGTGTCGACCACTTAGAGGTCGATGGCCACCCCCAAAACACGCTCAAAAAACACAAATGAAGTATTGAAATGCAAGATGAGGGAGTTTGTACTTACTTGGTCCGAGCAGAAGTCCGTTTCATCCACTGTAGCTCCCGGAATCATGATCTTTGGAAAAGGGGCTCTTTTGGCTCCAGAGTCAATTTCCAAATCAACAATGGTGATAATGAGCTGCCAGCTTCTATTTATAGACTTTTTGGCCTCTTTTTGTCACTTTTTTGGGCCCCTTTATCAGTTTCTTTATACCAAAAACAATTTTGAACTGTTCAGGAGTGATGTGGGAGGGATTTGATCAGGTATTGGGACAATTTTCATTGAGATTCAAAAAATAAAAAAATATATATGGACGGTCCATAAATTTTTTTCCAAAATTCAACTTGAGCATATAGGGTAGGATTTCATCACCACTGCTGCATCTCGTTGCCTTTTGTTCTGATGATATAGGATCGATCCCATCCGGTTGTGACACAGAACCGTCATATTTTCTCTAGAAGTGTCGCAACTTGGTGGTAGAGCTTACCAAAACATGGATGCCCTAGGTAGTTCCTGGTTGCATTATGGTGTCCATGCCATTTCTATTAGCATAGTAGGCTCGGGAGTCCGTATAGTATTTCCTAAATACGAGTTTGAGCCTCATTTGCATGGGTCTTTTTCACTCTTTATCTTACCCTCCAGACTCCCAAAACATAACGAGTCTCCTTTTAAGCCCTTTTCAGACCCTCTAAACATGAAAAGATTGTCGAGCGATCTTGTGACCTTTCACGCTCGTTAAACTGAAATTTGAAGTCACGTCTATCCAGCGGTAGTTTATCCCTTTTTCAGTCCAGATGGTCAACTGTACGAACAAAGGAATACTCTATTGAATGTCCATTCTTTAGAAGAGTATCCTCAGGTATAATTTTATTCCTTTTTCAGGCCTGAGGGACTAAATTTACGAAAAAGAAACCCCCCCTGGAGTCCATAGTTAATCTCTTTTCAGACTCCCTAAAATTGAAAAGATCACCAAGTGACCTTATTCTTTCACACTCATTAAACTGGTCTATAAGAACATTCCTGACGGAATCCATAGTTAAGCTTTTTTTAGACTCCTTAAAAGTGAAAAAATAGCCGAGTGATCTTGTCCTTTTCACACTCGTTAAAATGGTTTTGAATTGACGTCTAGTCGGTGCCAGTTTACCCCTTTTTCGAACCGACTAGACTATTGTCGAAAAAGGTACCCCAAGGGAGTTTCCTTTTATGTTTTTTCAGACTCTCTAAATATGAAAAACACCGAGCTTACCTTCTCTGGGCTCGTTAAACTCACATCAAAGGACATTACCATTGTGTGTTCTATCAACCGCCTTTGCATCCTTTACCCATCAGCCTAGTAACAGTTTGCGTTTGCGTTTTAACACCTTTGGCCACTGGAGGATTTTCCCAGGTATCATTTCGTAGAACATCAGTCTTGTCCTTGTGCCTTGAGCTTGTATGTTTGCTATACTCGTTCCTCCCTTGTAACGTAATATTCCTTTATTCTTTTTTCCAAATCAACAAAAAGAACAAAAAAATCAAATATACCCCAAAAAGAGGATGGG